>JAOEHX010055745.1:0-19153 GCA_025448015.1 Bolborhynchus lineola
TCATAGAATAGTTAGGGTTGGAAAGGACCTTAAGATCATCTAGTTCCAACCCCCATGCCATGGGCAGGGACACCTCCAACTAAACCATGTCACCCAAGGCTCTGTCCAACCTAGCCTTGAACACTGCCAGCAATAGAGCATTCACAACATCCCTGGGCGACCCATTCCAGTGCCTCAATAACTTGAATCATCTTTTTGCTAACTCTGGAAAAAAACTAGGTTTAAACTGAGTGGCACCGATTTAAAACCAATGTGAGGAGAATCAGGCCTAATGGGTTTTAAATTTTCTATTAAAATGCTTACTTGCATTTCCTCAATAAATACAATCTATTTTAACACATGGGAATTAGCCTCCTTAATGATACATGCTTCCTTCTGGTTGATGTGGGAGCTTGGTATTGATGTGTGGGCAAAGATTATGTACTCACTTCCATGGGACTGGTGCTGAGTGCAGTCTGGGGGGACTGCTGGGAGTTTTATGGCAAGCCAAGAAATTCCTCAACCACTCTTCATTATATTGAGGAAAACCCAATTAAATCTGACCAGGCACAGCTATAATTTGCTGTCCTGTTCTTTTGATATTGTTACTGTACTATATTTTTTTCACTAACTTCCTCCACCTCCTACCCTCAAGGGTAGCATGCCTATATATTTCTGTTTTCTACAGTTACACTATGTCTAGGACATGTGGTCACCCCTTCTTCCTAGAATAGCTGTGCATCTTGGATAAAAAAAAATATATAGAAATATATATATAATATATCCCTAATGTTTTGCAGAGCTTTGTGGGTCTCAGTTCTCCATACCTATCAGTGCAATTTCCCTTCATTCAAATAGAAGAAGGCTAGAACTTAAGTGTGCTGAAGGTCTCAGTTTCATTTGTGTAAATTTAGACTAAGTTCTGCAATTTCTCCCATGTAGGATCATACCTGCCATTTTTTTTTTGAATGACTGAAAGCAAATCTGAATGGCCAAACGCACAACTTCAGATAAAATTATACATAAACCCTAGAGAAAGCTGAATTGGCAACTAACTTTTATATATGGTCTTTATTTCCATCTTGCCTCATGGTTTTGAACTTGTAGGAAGTTGGTGACACTTAGAAGCAGATGTCAGCTGAGTGAATTGGCCTTATTTGGAGTAATAAGAAGAAAATGTGTGAAATGAGAGCTTAAAATCTTCCCTAAGCAATCTCAAACTAAAGAGCACCTGAATCTCTCTGGGAGAGAAAAAAAAAAAAAGAGACAACATACATATGACAGATGCTGGTTACATTTTTAGTCACATCACTTAATGTATCATCAGGAGGAAGGCAGAAACTATGGAGCCAAGCACAGCAATGGATCAGCAGAAAAGTGCGGCTCAATCACCAAGATGTTTGAAAACCTAGGATGATATTTCAGTGAACTTGCTGAACATCAAATTGAATACCTTATGAAAAAGTAAGTTTTCATTATTAATCCCCAAATTTGCTCTGGAACCTTGGATTTATTCAAACTCCAACTCTAAACCCAAACTCCAGGAATGAAGGTCTACACATAGCAAAGCCAAAAACAATTTGTATTGTGCACCAGCTTCTGAAAAGTGCAACTGAAAGGCAGGAGATATTTCCATCTCCAGTCACACGTTGCAAATCTGTCCTTTTTCTTAGCAGTTTCAGAAAAATGGACTTTTAACTTGCAGAAAAAAAAAAAATGTGATTTCTCTCTTTCTGTTGAAAGATAAATTCAAATGTGTGAATTGACAGTGACACCATGCCTGGCCTAGCACAGTCTGCCCATGGCATTAGAGCTGAATGCTTTACACCTTCATGGTAAAGGCAGTTGAGGTGTCATAGAAAAAGTTTGCTAAAGACCTTCACATGCTCTCTCAGAAAGAAAAGTAAACGTTCTATTTGCCTAGAATGGATCAATCAGATTTTTGTATATCACTTTAAAGGATATAATTCCTATAACTGCCAAATTTTGCATTTGCCATATTAAAGGCGACCCAGAGCCCAGAATTTAACTCACCAATAAAAAGATGTAAACAATCAGTTAAGTAGTTCTGGGGGGAGAAAAAATAAAGAAGAAGAAGAAAACAACCATCCTGAACTTTTGGTTATTAAACCCTTGAAACTGAAATTAAACTTACTGTTTTCTCCCTTTAATTCAGGAAACCTCATTATAGTTTCAGTTGATGTCACATCAAAAACTTTTACTAAGAGTATCACCGATTAAAAAGAAACATCAGCTACGCTAGTTCAGGTGAACGGAATAATAAAATATCCTCCTTTAAATATTACCGAGTTCTCATCACATGCCCCAGGATTAAACTGTGTGAATGAGCAACAGGAAAAACCCAGGAGTATCCGATTACAGGAAAGAGCTGTTATTTATTTATTTAATTCCTCTCCATCCCCCCCCTTCTCACTCTGGAAGAAGGGAAAAAAAGCCCTTGTAACCGACTCCAAGACCTGCCCCTGCTTGGGAGTTTGAACACAGGAGGAACAAGATAAATTCCTCAAAATTCTAATTGGGGAACAGTTGACTTAATTGGTGGCCATTTGGCAGACAATGGGAAAGGAGCCCTGGCTGGCGCTGATGGCACCCCAGGGGGATATAACCTTGCAACAGGCCAGAAAGCTCTCAGGGACAGATTGTTTCCAGAGAAGAAACCATGAGACCAAGGGCTGGATTAACCCTCCAACTGTCAAGCTTTATTAGGAGTAATCAGGCTAGATATAGCAAGGGTTAAACACAGGAAACTGAACTGGCAATGATGACATATGTCTCTTTAAAAACAAGGAAAGCTGGGGGGAGAGAAAGAGAGCGGGAAGGATTTAGGGAAGAAAATACATCTAAATGAACCACAACGTAATTCCTTCTGGTTCAGATGAGGTATGTGATGCCTCTTGTGTTTGCCGGCTCCGCAGGGTTGAGTGTCACCTACTCATTCCTGGCTTTCCCAGGATTTGCAGGCTGTTCTTAACTCCTGGTGGCTTCTTTTGCACTAACAGAGTTCACACTGAAAATAAAGTGTTGATAGTTTCTAAGGGCCTGATTCTGCACTGTGCTGAGTACTAAAAGCAAAGGGAGAATCAGATATTTAAAGGCGCACCACGAGCTTTATAAGAAGTGACTGTGTGTTGCTCCCACGGTGTGCAGTGTTACAGAGAGGGGTTTTAGTAAATCAGCAGATTAAATCAGTTAAATTATCCCCCCAGATTTTGGGATTGGTGGATCAGAGGCAGCCCAAATACATTCAAAAACCCCCTGAGCGCTCCTGTTCCTTGCACACCCCAACCCAGATCCTTTCCCAGTCAGTCCCTTTTGTTGGTCAGATTTTCCGGATGGAAAGAGCAGACTGCCGTGAGAATATTTTAGGTACCTGAACTCTATAGCAAACACATCAAGAGCATCCCAACAGCTCTGCTTTCATCTTTTTCAGTGCACAGAATGGCAGTGTATTTATATTTGTAGCATATGTGTACAGCAGAAAAGAAGGGGAGGGTCTGTATATGTGTATATTATTTTCAGGATTTAAAATAGAAACAATTAACCTCAGGGTCAGGCATTCCCAGGCAGTTAATGACCACCTGGATTAAAAGCCCTCAGCTTTGCCTCAGGCCCTCAGCTCCTGCAGTCAGTCATTAACTGCTGGAGATTCCCCTCCTGTCAAAAATCATTGTTTAATTATAAAGATGGGACAGAACCCAAATTGTCACATTTTTTTGCCCCTGAATTTTGGAAAAAGTCAGGATTTGAATTCAGATCCAAACATTGTTGTTCAGGGGCATCTCCACTTAATTATAAACCTATCAGTTAATTACTAGCTATAAATTTCTGACACCCAATTGGTTATCCAGCAGCTTGCTAACACTGCAGCACAGCCCTTATTTTGGTCGGAACAGAGTGTCCATGGCAACCCAGTGGCCAACATGGAGAAAAGGTAATTACTGGAGTTACTTCTCTAGTTTCTTCATCACAATCACTGCGAGATCCCATTCAAAGAAAGCAACGTTGCCCTCCAATTGGGAAATATCTTGCCTGCTTGTGTCTCTGATTTTAAGATCCACCTCAAATATTGCAACAGGTTGTTACTTCCAGGAATTTTTCTGAGTCGCTATTCCTCAGATCTGAATGGATTAGGATGCCAAGGGAAGCAAGGGACCATTCTCCAGTTCCTTCTCCCAGAGGCAACTGCTCTGCCAACTGCAAGCCTCCAGCAACACCATAATCAACTTTTTTCTCTATTAAACATTCCAAGAAAGAAAAGAGCAAAAGGATAATTAAAAATTAAAATAATAATAAAAAAATAAAAAGAGAAGAGTAAAGGGTACCTGGGTACATGTGAAGTATTCACCTGTGTTTGAAACCAGGGGAGGAACTGCTGGCTGAAAACCCACTGTGGAGGGTTGACCTTTACAATGGAAGGTTACAGAAATCCAATTTGATCTGTAGCCACCTGTCTGCCTCTGCCCCTTTCCTGAAATGTCAATCTTGTGGGGAAATTTGGTTATATGAGAAAAGAAAGTTCCTTATAGGTAACAAGGAGACTGCTCTTAAATACAGCCCTTTCAATTCAGATTCATTTCCAGTTAGTATGGCAGAACAGGCCACAGGTCTCTTCCTTCTACTAAATTTGAATGGAAACTGCTCAATCGGACGCAGTCAGCAACTGCATAGTTCAGTGGAGATTTTTAATTTAGAACTAAGAGGGAGAAATTGTCAGCAACAGATCCAATGCAGTGTGGAATGCAGAATTTAAAGGGGGAATAATGTGCGAATGTGCCAGCTATCTTTTGACAAAAGCAAATAGTGTGTTTCATTCTCACTGTATTTCAGCAACGTAATTGAGCAGACATATGTTCAAAGGGACTGCATATCAAAATAGTACCTCAGCACTCTGCATGTGCCGAAGTCTGAAACCCTGGCTGTCTCCCCTCTGCAGCTAAAGCAGATCAGAAAAACCCAGGATCGCACCCAGGCTGATATATTGTCTTTGTTTTCACGTTGCCTGACAGTCCAAGCAGAGTTGGATCCCTGTGACTCAGTCCTTACAATTTGCATTCTCAGTGTACAATCCTGCCTGGCACTTCCCATCTAATAACTGTGCCTTTTGTTTATCTATAATCCACCCCTGTCACAGTATACCTGTAGTGCACCTTTATCTCTAGGCCTCGTATCTCCAGTACAGAGACCATTCAGCCCTGGGGCTTGTCAGTTTTATGATTCATGGGTATATTGTACCTAAGATCCTACAAAGAAGGTCTTGAAGTAATTTAAAACAAAAAAAAGAGGAAAGAAAACAGGTATTTCAGATGGCATGCTGTGTGAAAGAAATCCCTTATTGACTAGTCTAATCTTGTATAATGTAATCTAATAATAAAGCCTGTTCCCAGAGGTACTGCTCAATAGATGTTATAGTGTTAAAACATGTTTTATGCTGTGTTCTGAAACATATTAAGTGTAACAAAATTGTCCAGCTACTTCTTACATACCAGCTACTAAATATGGCATGAATGCTGTCAATAAAGGAAGCAGTTACTATATTTTAGATTTCTCCGAGGCATAGGATTCAGTTATACTTTCAGTAATCAATTAATTGGCTGCTCATTACTGACACAGATTGTTTGCAGCCTTTCAGGCTATGTTTCCTCTCTGCACAGAGCATCCCACCCTGCATGCTGGGGCCATCAGTCCAGAAGATGCCAGGCCACTGCCTGCTGGTTTAGATGCACATCATACCTCCTGAGCTGGGAACCACCTTGTAACAGGGATGGATAGAAAGGGGCCTGTGTGACTATACAGTGTAGTCCTTGGGGGCTTGAATGCCTAAATTTTACTCAGCATGCTGGGGCAGGTTAGAAGGATGTGCAATGCTTCAGGCTCTCCGTTGTCTCCTCATCTTTTGGCCTCAAGTATCATATGAGGTTCTTGTCTTGGATGTAGGAACATAAATATCTCCTACCAATGATCCTCTCCAAAAAGAAAATGAAGGAAAACTCTGTGTTTCCAACTCTGTCACCATAACATAGTGTACAGAGATGCCACACAAAGAATTGCCTGACCAAAGGGATATCCAGCTGTGGGGCTGGGATGCACTACAGGAATGGGAATGACAACCAGGGTAAAAACACAGGAAATTTTTCAGCTGGCCTTGGCGCCGGGGCCATGTAACAACACCCCAACCACTGCTCCTCCTAGAAACAACCAAACAGCAGCACAACAGCAACTCTCCCCTGCCTGAGGTAGGGGACCTCCAGGACAAAAGGATCTGTCTTTCTGAGATGCTTTTCAAACTCCAGACACCATCCTCTTTCTCAGTACATGAATTTTCTTTGAACAGCTGCTAATTTTTTCAGTGTAGTCATAGATTAGAAATTATATGTCTGGGGTCTCTTATGATGATTTTTTTTATTGGGTGTGTGAATCACACAGAGTTGTTCCCGTTCCTTGATTAAATGAGTGCAACTTCTTAGAACTAAGTTTTTAATAATAAATGTTATATTTACAGATTCATAATTTGCAAATACTCTCCAGGCTTCTTTTAAATTGCCGTTTTCATGGAGACTTCTTTTGACAAACTGACTTGTACAAGTTCGGATTTATTTGTAGAAAGCAGGCAGAAGGGACCTAAGGCAAGAAAAGATAATGCCACTGGGTTAGCTTTTTCCATTGAATGAAAATTCTTTTGGAAAATTAGACATTAATCCTGTTACAGGTGTATGGAAGGTTCAGAAATAATTTTATTGTCATATAAAATGACAAATTAATATATTTGGGCAATAGTAATACTATTGATGCTAATATTACACTACTGATAGGCTTTAATAACAATAATTACTACAAATATTATTAGTGATTTAATTGCCTGATCTGTAGATATATTGTACACGTGCTAGAAATTAGTAAAACAGAGAGAATTATGTACTGACATCTATATTTTCCACATAGTCATAAAAACATGCATTGACTCTGTGAAAATGTACACATGTTCTCTTGAAAATTATGCTAACAATTATTTTGAAGTGCAAAGATATGTATTGTTCCTTTCAGACCTGAGAAATAGGAAAGTACTGGCCATGAACAAATATGAATAATTAAAACAGATTCTCAGCATATTTTATATATGCAGTTGCTATTAGCATATGAGAAACATCGCCTTAAAATATGTGATGTATCACAACACAATTACAAATTATTTATCACAGTAACAATCCAAATTGTGTCCTCAATATGCTTAATTGTACATTCAAATTAAATACAGGCAGACCATGTAAGGTGGAAATCAATCGATATGTTGTAATTAATATAATAATATCACTCTAGAGGACTAGCAGGTGTGTTAGATATAGACAGGGATGCAGATTGTGTAGCTTTTTAACAGGACATTCATGTGGAGGGAGGCCCTGAAATACAGACAGTAACTGCAGGTGTATGTTCAGTAATATTAAACATAGGTGCATTGTTATGGACCATGAAATTGCCAACATTTATGTAGCCCCAGCATCTTTTCAGAGTACAGTGGAATTATCACTCTGGAAAACATTATGTGCTAACATCCAATTGGTACTTAACAATAAAACAATTGCCTTCCTAAATCTAAATTAAATCCTGCTTAAGATACATTTAATTTAAAGTGTGGCTTAAATGGCTCACGAAAGTGACAAATGCCCTGAATGAAGCAGCCCCAAATTGTTTATACTGATTTATTATTTCAGCCAAATAGCTGCTTATTATTTTCATTTTATTATTTTAATTTACAGATATCCCATCTGCTTGTATAGAGCTATTTGAACAAGCAGAACTACAGAGCTGTCAGATGATTTCTAATTCTAACCCTGAGCTGCTAACATTCCTCAAAAACTTTCACAAGCACAAAGTCATTAACATCATTTGACCATTTCATTTCAGGATTCATTTCATACAGTTGGAGCTAAGTTGTTCTGTGAATAAGACATGCCTAGAACTGACAAAACACAGGACTGACCATGAACCAGCAAAAATCAAATTAATACTTGTATCAGATAAAGGTGTTTACACTTTTGGAGTTTCTTGCAACAGATTTTGTTTTCTATGTGTTTGTTTCTTGGGGAATTTTTTGTCTGAAAAAGAATGGATGCGTAATAATCTTCATCCAGTATACACTTTAAATAGCATCAAATAAGAATCTATAACTTATTCAAGCTCTCTGGGCACAGTTACCATCACAATACTCTTTTAGATTCTTTCTTAAAAAGTGGTTTTTCCTCCTTAAGCAAAAAACACCCAAGGTTTGGTCTGCATTTTATATTCTAGCAAATGGAACCCCTCAATACTCCAATTCCCTGAAAATTTTCCACATTGATTTGTAACCTTTGGGGGAAAAATTCTTAATTCTCCATGGTTTCTGATCACTTAGGCTTTTCTGGGCTTGGGTAACACAGCATGCCACATGTTTTCCTAACAAATTGCACTCGGACACTTTCCGACACTTTCATTATTTTAACTCAGGTAATAATTAGTCACTGTCAGAGCTAAGACTTAGGTTGTGCAAATCAGAATAAATTTACCTTGCTGTAGCAGCAGTCACAAATGAAGCAATAAATTAGAAATAGTAAATTGTTACAGACTTAAGAGATCACAACTCAGAATCGCTACCTGAAATCCAGGAAATGTTACAGCACTGCCAAGATTTCCTTGAAAGCTTAATTTTTCCAGATAACTTTGTGTTTTGAGAATGTTATTGCAAAAAGCCCTGGAGATATTATACTCATGAATTCCCTAAGAAAACACAACGGGACTCTGCTGTTTCAAAAAGTAAAATGACCCAAGACTGTTTCTTATTAGTATGAAATGCATGTCTTTTAAGGTCCTCAGGGTTCAAAGTCTTCCCCCTTCCTCCCCAGCTTCCCTCTCCCTTATCCTTACAGTTTGTATAGATTAAATGCATAGTGCAACCCCATGGGTTCTCTGTTGTAAAGCTATGTCTAATATGAGGCCACTAGACACTGTCACATAAAATCCATTAAAGTTCATCAGATGCACTGTCTTGGTAACATTCAACTCATTGTCATTGGGCTGCTGCAATGAAGCATAGAGTGCCTGCTTTGAAACTTGATTAAAACAATTCATTAAAAGTAAGGCAACTAATCAGAACACAAGGGTTGTCTTCATGGGACTTGAAAAGTTCATTAGTGCCCCCACTATGAAAAACAGAAGTGGGAAAATGAAAGAGAAAGGAGAGAGAAAGAGAGCCCTCCTCCTCCTCTCCTTTTTGAGCTGTTATCTAAGGGCTAGGGAGCCAGTGTACTTCCCCAGAGCTTTAATTGGTTTGATCTGATCCTCCAGCATCATCCTGAAGCCTTCATTTTAAATCACTGGTCATTATGGCTTGGTGCCTCTTTTTTCCATCTTCTAAAATAACTATAGAAATGCTACCAGGCAGAGTTTTTCTCCTGATTTTATCTCTCCCACCAAACCCATTGATTTAATTATATATATACCGTTCTGTATAAAAGCACAGGAACCATAAATCTTTTTTTACAGTGAGCATTCCACTTGGTTTCTTTCAAAATCTCCTCCAATTTAATTTTTAACTCAAAAACATTTGAAATTAAAAATTGTTTTAAATTTGTCAGAACAAAGCAGTTCTAGAAAATCTGATTTATGCTTTTGGGTTGCCAGAAAAGAAAAAAAATTTAGATTTGTCATTTTCTTTCTGAACAAATTTCTTTGCAATTTCAACATGAAAACAGCTCCAAAAAATCAGTGTATTTTGGCCAAGCTTTGGTTTTGACACTAAAATTCTTATTGATCTGTCCAAAACTCACCAACATGGGTATCTGAGCATAAATATGGGTTTTTTTCAAAGTCTTATTAAAAAGAAAAAGAATTTAACCTTACGCCAATGATATCAATGTGTTGAGGCTACTTCCTCAGCCTCACACAGTGTTTGAGGATTCAAGCAGCTGCTGAAGGTCTGGCATATGATGTTGGCTGTTTGCAGAGATGCGTTAGCTCCTAATCTGAACAGGTAAACAGCAGTAAATTCACAGAGCCTATTTCACCGGCGTTAATGTTCTTGTGAATAGTAATAGCAGAGTACCACTCCAGACATCCTTCAGGAGGGCTTTGATTTACGTGATATGGGAAAGGTCTATTCTCTTTGTTCAATATAAACCATAAACAAAATTTGTCCAAATGACTATTATGAAGAGTAGCTTCACAATATTGCATGAATCTTTCCACATCCTATATCTTATCTAAGTTTATGCCTGGAAGATGGACTACTTGTACTTCAGGAACTCTATAGATTATCTCCATTATGGATTAAAGAGACTGTCTTTTCCATGACTCCTGCTTACCCATTTGTTACCTCCTTAACTGAGTGAAAGGTCTTCTGATTAAAGGGTTCTTTGCTCAGGAAACCACCATATTTGCAAACACAAATGCATATATACACTCTAATGAATAATGAAGGTTATTTATTGCTTGTGCTTGAAACAATGGTTGATTTTGGAGTGCCTTTCATAAAACCCACATCAGAAAGTGTGTTATGTCCTGACATTTTCATTACAGTTCAAGTAAAACAGTCCTCGGAAATTGTCTTGCTACCAAATTGCAATCATAAAGGCATGGCTTCAGACTCTGGGAATCACTTCAGATTGTGAACTTCTGGATAATATATAACATAAAGAGTTTAATTGAATCAGCCAGTTGGGTTTTTGCCCAGAAAAGTAGAAATTTAAATGCTGATGCAGCTTTAGCTTCCAATGATACCAGTCAGCACTCCTTAGATTGGATTGTAAATAATCTTATTTGAGGATAATGCAGTATGATGGGGATATACTTGTCTGTAAACTTGCTAGCAAAAGTAATTAAATAATTCCATTGTGTACTAAGACATATGAAAAATCACTGACCCCAAAGAAAGATTCGATAAGCGTTTACCAGCAGCTAGAAGAAAATACTGACTTTTTAGTAACTCTTGTCTTATTTTGGAGTTGCTAAGACAAAAGAAAACAAAATAATAAATCAAAACGCAGCAACAGCAAAATCTGTTTCTGACCCATGTTTGAAGATGCTTGTGGCAAATGCCTTTCTGCCCACTTGGAAGGCAGTGAAAATCCACTGTTTGAATGCTTGGTCCACATCCCAGTGTTTAAAAGTTCATCTGGATTGGTGTCCTGAACATCTCAAGTGAGGTTTTTCAATCTTCAGTTACAGCTGACAATAAAATAAATGTGAACAGGTTTCTCACCTGATCCAACGTAAGGTATTACATCCATTCAAGACCAAAAAAAGGAAATCTGTTCAGTGTTTTTTACTGAAAACAGTTATTACTGCAAACTCACAGGTACCTCCAAATCTTTTATTTTCCAGAAGTTTCATACTTGTTTCACTTTTAGCATTCTCATTAAACATTTAAACACTTGAAACACCTTTTATACTTTCTTGTGCCCCTTTTTTTTTTTCCAGAAACAATGTGAAAATGAAGGTGAACAACTGACAGAATTAAGGAGGTAAATAGAAAAAGCTGGAGCAAAAGTTCAAAAAAGTGAAAGCATTGATTCTGTTTAGAAAGCACAAAGCTGCATGTTTAAAGGGTTAGGGTTTTTTATGATTTAGAATACAATTATAACTTTCACCTACAATTTTTCAAGAAAGTAAAGACCTGAGTTATGGATTTTCATAAAATGTTACTTATGTTCTCTGGTCTATAAATTCAGTGATCTATAAATTCAATGCAACAGGCATATGATCCTTTAGCCTTGAAGTACAAGGCAAAAAAAAGTTGTCTTAGAGACAGTAGTTAGGCTGGGAGATGATGGTCCTTTTTCCTGTAGCTGTTAGTGTGTATACAAAAGCTAAAGAATTTGTATTAAGTGTGAATTAAGAATTCACACTTCAGATGTTCTTATTTTTCTACCCATACCACTCACAGAGCTTAAATGCTACAGCTGCCTTCATACATCCTTCTTCATGCTGTTGCATCAATAGCCCATGCAAACCCAGTCATGTGTGCTAGACTGGATCACTAATACTGTTCCACTGAATCTCTAAGATGAGAATTGGAGAAAATCTCAGGCATTTCACAAAATGATGCAGAGCTCCTCTAAAACACTGAATCTGTACCCTCCAGCATGGGTATTTTTCTGCCAAAATTGTTGTTTAAGGAAAAGTTGTGACATCAGATGTTGTTGACTTGTAATTTAAAGTTATATTTCACCTAGAAGTATAAAAAGTGGCAACTTTATGCATCTAGTAAAACTAAAGTTGGACTCGTCTTCCTTTCTTAGTGCAGTTAGCCTCAGTTACTCAGTTATCATCTAACCAGAAACCTTTGAGGGCTGAAACCACAAAATACTAAGATCACATAGACAGTGTGCCTAGGTTACCTTGGTCACTGCACAAGGTAAAGGCTATCTGGCTGCACTGTGTCAATTTTCCTTGTAGCCCTGAAGACCACAGAGCTAGGAGGAAATTACACCAACTCTGCACTATTTTCAGTGTAAAACCTCACTTTGCCACAGGTCTGTATCAAAAGTAGCTCAGCCAGCATGGACAACCAGCACCCCTGTTTCTCCCCAAAACTTATTAGCCACCAGACCTACTTCAGCTCCAAAAAATGTGAATATATATCCAAAATCAACCTTGCAGATGGATTTTGCTTCCATTAAATTACATGGTGAAAAAATCCATATATTAAGTTTAATTTAATTATGGGCATACAGCACTTGCAGAAAACCCCATAGCTTCATATTTGGATTTATGGAATTATTTTACTGAAAAAGAATTACGTTACATATTTAAATCCCTGGTGGCTACTAATGTTTTATTAAATACAGTGTAAATCCAGCTGCAACCATGCAATAAAACCTCCAAGGGGCAAAAAAAGAGTTTTATATTTGATTCTGCACGCAGCAACTTGGTATTCTGAATCCTGCCCATTTGCCATTATGCTTTCCTTGACATGGATCTTTAATGGAGGCTCAATATGCTGAACTCCTCTTTAAATGTACATGAGGAATACGGCAACATTACACACCACCTCTAAAATTTCAGATATCTGGCCCACTCACAGAATAAAACCTTGTGCTAAGCTGTGGTGCAAAAGTATTTAATGTCTGCTAATGAAATACACAGAAATTCAGTTTATAGTAAGACAACTTTGATTTCATTGAAGAACATCAGGAGATAATTATGTGGCTCTGTGGACAGTCACTCATAGTAATTAGCTGGAGAGTAAATCCATTTGTTTTTTGCATTTTCTTATCAGGACATGCATTTTCACTCTCATGTGCCCAGGGTTTGAAAGGTTTACATTACATAAAATTAGGACTATATAAACTATGAGCTTCATCTGTTTTCCAATATGATTGCCCCTTCCCTTTAACAGAGTAGCCTAATTGATAGCCTCCATTGTATGCAATGCACGTCAATAAATACTGAACATGAATGTGAATCAATATTGTGTTAGCACTGGGATTAAGCAAGCTATTTTCTCCTTTTTTTCTGTTTTTTTTTTTTTTTTTTTTCCAGAAGAGATGAATATAAGTAAATAAAATGATTGTTTGACCGAAATTCTGCCTGAGGATTTGGCTTTGCATTTCCCCCTAGAAGCACAACATCAGCAGTGACTCTGGTCCCTAGTACTTTTGTCCAGTGTGGATAATAGAAGCAAACACCTCTGTGGACAGCTGGGAAGAACAGCCTTTTTCACCAAAAAAAAACAAATGCAAAAGATGTGACTTCTGATGTCTTCCATTTCCCCCCCCTCCCCTCTTTTTCAAGCCACAAATTAGAGAAAAATTTATGAGAGACTAGAAAATAATTTATAGGACCAATATTGACTGCTCTTGACCCTATGTGTTATTTTGCAGTCTAAACAATGCCAAATCGCTTAGATGACCCAATACCATGGCAAAATCCATAGACACCTGATATATATTACACAAATTTTTAAGGCATGGCAAAAGCACAACACAGTGATAAATGACCACAGTATTTCAGATCAGTTCGTGCAAGTGCAGAGAATAAAAGCTTTGACAAGTCTCTGAGGTTTTGGGAAAAGGCGATATATAATGTTAGGACCTGTTAGCCATTAGATCAAAGTTCAGATCTAAGCCCAGAAAGACAAGAGCTTACAAAAAACCTCTGGACCAGTCATTGCCCATAAACACTCAATCGGTTCAGCTGCAGGCTAGTCTACTTGCTAAAGTGCTTGACATTGCTTTACATGGCCTCAGGGGAATAGCCTCTGATTTCCAAAGGGTCAGAACTTGTTATCCCAATGGTGACAGGTTGGTGCAGAAACTCCCACACACTCTTCTGTCCTCTTCCAATAGGCACTGTTAAACCCTGCCTTGCACTTACTGTCTGCTTCAAGCAGAGGGAGAATGGTTTTGGCTCCGGTTTTCCAAAAGCACCTTTCCAAAAGTGAAAATCAGTGGATCTTAAATGTTTAAGAGATTTAAGAATTTAAAGTAATTTTTTTTCCAGAATCATTTAACTACACAATCAGCTCCAAAGACCTGGTTTAAAAAGGGCTCAGCACTAATGTAAATACCAAGGTAAATGGCCAGATTTCCTAAACACTCTAAGGCAGAGGCAGTGTTTGCTTTTTGAGGTCTAACTTTAAGAATATGTTCATCAGCAGCATATTTATTTTGAAGGCAGAAACAATTTAGGGCAAATCCTTTCTGTCTCACATATATTTTACAGAAGTGAAATCTATGTGAACATCTCACATGACTGCCCTAACCACAGGTCTTGGTAGGGAATAAGTCAGCATTGCCATTGTAACTATTATTTCATACAGAATGTTTTCATTAGAGCAGAGGCTGGGACATGGTTCCCCCATTTTACTGCCCTAATCGCACAGTTATAGAATCATTCCTATATTTGTTTTAGGTGAGGTATTGGTTGCTTTTTGTTTGTTTTCCATTGCACAGAAATAAAATAATTTCCATTTATTCCCAACTAGATGTATAGGCATTTCTATACTGTAAGTTACCAAAAAATTTTAAATTATATATATTGGAACATACATGCATATACACATTTATACATGCAAATCTGTATTTGCTAAGACTGCATGCTTCATTTGCACATATATATAATGCATAGCAAGTAAAAAAATCATAGTAGTGACCTCTTAAAAAATGTGCTGCATTCCTTGAGGCTGAATTTATTTACCTTTATGCATAGAATGGGAAAGTACCATGTTTTAAGGATGCATTTTGCAGCTCATTTTTCCAGTAGCAGCAGTTTCTGCACAACTACTCACAGTAGGGTGAATTAACATTTTTTCCTAGCTTGAATGCACAACAGTTAATTTAAATGGTGACTTGTGGAGAATGTATGGCTAAATCAAAGCTTCAGTTGGAGGGCTCAGCTTGGTTTTCTGTGGCATCTTGTGTCACAATATGTCACACGAGCGTGGCTGCATGAGTGGATGGGATACTCTTAAAAAAGGCATCACTTTTAAAAGGTTTTTTTTTTCTGAAAAGCCAAAAAAGCAACCAAACAAAAAAACATTAATGAACTGGATCTCCATGTGTCAATCTGTTCTTGTGGTTAATTACTGTACCAGTGGAAGGGTTTGGGGGGCAAAAAAAGGACACAGGTTTGCACTGCACAGTCATTGCATGTAAACCTTTTGAACTGCAGCCTGCACCGGCAGGGTCTGTTAACCTGGAGCATTGCTCCGAAGTACCTGAGACATTCACAAAGCTGCAAATCCCAACTTTTCTGGGTTTTTTCTTTTTTTTATTTGCCTCCCACCCTTTCCCCTTTGTTGCTATAGTAAAAATGTTTCTACTTTTCTACATCTGTCTGCTGTTGCCAACAAAACACTGGAGAACAGGAGGTGATCTTTCTGTTTTCGTTCCAGCAGCCTGGCCCTGAATGAGTTTAATCGGCTGAGAAACGCGACTGAAAAGGGCTTTGCTACCCTTTCTAACTTCACTGCGCTCAGGCTTTCTGTAGCCTAGAGAGTGACACCCTATGCCTTATTTCACTGTGGATTATTTAGAATGCTTCAATTGTGACTTGTCAATGTGGTCTGGGGTAGATCAAGGCAAAACCTCTGACAAGAAAACAGCAATGCGAATATGATGTGACTGGCTGCCGCACAATGGACTAATACCTCTTAATTTGGACTTTTAGCAATCGTTTACCATCCTTATGCCCTTGAAGATTCCAAATCCACTCTTACAGAGAAGAAAAAAATCCTTTTCTTTTTCTGCCTCTCCCTCCTCTCCCCCATAACTCGAGTGTATCGATCAATGTCTCTGTAAGCATTTAATAGCTTTATTTCAAAGCACTTTACTCTTAAAAGCCCCTCTCACCAAGGCACACTATTGAAATACTGTGCAGGTGTAATTAAATGAGCCAATTTTTTGCCCTGGACTGTACCCTTGGTTCTCTCTTTGGCATTAGAACTACAAGATGAGGCTTGGTCATTTCTTATCTCTGGGAAGCACTGATTTTGGGTTTGTATCTTGTATTTTTTTAATTAAAAAAAATAATTAAAGTGAAATTACTTGGTTAAAGGTTAATAGATGTAGAGATTGACATCCTTAGTAAAAGTACTCCACTTGAAATGACAGTGCAGGAGACTTAATATATTACCAGCTAGTTATGTCTGTACTACACCCAGGAGTAATACGGTCAGGGTATCACTGAATGACAAGTATTCTGTGACTTTGCTGTGGAGACCACTTCAAAGTTATTCAGTTGCTGCTGGATGCTGTGACTATTTGCAGTGTTCACTGAGAAACAGAGGGAAACCATTTATTTTACATAGTAAGTTTTCACACAATGTTTTTTTTTTTCTGTCTTCAAGATCTACAGAAACAGTTCCAAAATAGCATTTCAGAACATCAGTGTGAATAAATTTCATACATCTCTAGATATTGTTTCTGATCTTCATCAGGCACGTTGTACTAACACTTGTCTGCATGAAATTTTGCCCACAAAAAAGCTGCAGGAGGGCCTTGTGGGTGCTTGTGCACATGGATTTTCACCAAAAGGGTTAGAAGGTCAGTCAAAAGCTCTTTGCAATACGGGTGCCATCCAGTGAAGACAGAAACATAGCTGTGCATCTTAATCAGACTTCATGAATAAGAAATACTCAAAGCAATAATCGTGGTGAATGTGTGCCTAGTCCACATAAACTACATGCCAAATTATTTTGAATTGTGAACTGATCTGCAAAACCCAAAATTTGCCAATCGATAAGTCACAAGCAGAATAAAGGAATAAATTTCTCAGATAGATTGTTCACAAAGGATAGAGTGCTACAACCTGGGATAGCATTGAACCCTATGACCCAGAGGTGAAGGGCTGGAGAGCCCATAACCAATCACCTTTGAATTCAGTGTACTGGACTGTCTATTTGAAAATTAAATAAAGACCCAACTGTAGTAATTGTGTCACCTTATGTACTTAAAGTAATTTCCCCAGCTCAGCTCAATATCTGGAGGAGCAAATGGAGAAATTGCCTGTTGTGTCACTTCTCTTCTCTAAGGCTTTATATCTACTCAATTTTTTTCCTCAGTGTTTCCTTACTGCTCTTCACAAAACCACAGCAAAGTTTCTTAGAACAGGCAATAAAATGCACAGATGGCTGAGCCAACAGAAATAAAACTAAAATAAGACCTTTGCACAAATGTGAAAAGGTGAGGCAACAAAACTCCCCACCTTTGGTAGCTGTTTTCTTTAAACATTTCTTAAGGTCCAATTTGCCAACACTGGAGCTACTGAGATAACACGTTTATTTGCCAGATCACTGTTGTAATAGAATTATTTTAATTAAAAAAATCTGAAAACATAACTTGCTCTGGTGGGTGTCAGTCATTAGGATGTGGCACAAAGGTGACCTTCTAATTCTGCATGGATATTGACTGACTAAAATCCCAGTATGCCCCAGAGTGGATTAAGAGCAGTTACCCTACTTTGCAGCTAACATTGGCCTCAGGAAGAAGAAGTTTTACTCAGACTGCTCAGGCTTAGTCCCTTAGTGCACTAAGTATGGTTTCCAGTCTACGGAGAAAGTAAGACTTGAAAGCCCCTTCTTGCCCCAGACCTCAAGGAGTCAAAGCTGCTACTAGAAAAGATGCCATCAGCATGGCTGTCACTTCTTTAAAGCAAATATGTGAGATGTCCCAAGGAACCCAAACCTAGCAAGCCAGCAAAGCGAGAGAAAGCACTTAGACTGATTCGCAAACCTTGGTAAAACAAAATCTTCTCTGATGCATCCTACCTCATCCCAGCACTTCGATTTTGAGATCATTTCCATACCTGACAATTTCCCACCCTGGTGGAACAGACTGATGATGAGGGCCAAATTCTGCTAAATATGCCACTACTTCCTGGGAGAAGAACAGTTTCTTCCACTTTGCCTCTATAAAACTATGGTCCCTTTTTACCTTGGCTGAACCATGTTCTCAGCAAGAGTAAGCCAGCGTAGATTCACTGAACTTCAATGGATACATGTTGCTTTGCAACACCAAAAACCCTGCGAGAATGCATAATTATGATAATAGCCTACGAAGAAAAAAAAAATCCCTATTAGCATAAAGATGAATTTAGATTCTGATTTTTCAGAATCCTATATTTCCAGCACATTCTAGCAAGCTACTTAAACCAGAACAGAATAGGCTTTAAAGTCTCTTTCAAGACCTAAAATTTCCCTTCCAACCAATTGTGCTTATGTTACCCCATTCACCAGCAGTTATTTAGCTTTAGCCCAGCCTTCCTACTTACCCACAATTACCATCTCCTTTGACACGGTTAACTAAAAGTGAGTATTAGTATGGATTTAATGTTGTTTCAGAAATTGGTGGAGCACTGAGGGTGCCAATGACCCTACTTTCACTTTGTACTAAAACTGTGTTGATCTGTGGTTTTTGGCTGCTGCTTGAATTTGACTTGAAGGTTGAAAGTAAACACATCACTCAAGCACATGGTGCATGAATTAAGGTCTTTCTGTCACCAGCCTCTGCTTTTTTTTCCCTACTCCCTGGGTCAGGCACCTCAGAGTCCCCCCCTTTCCCCTTTCCTCTCATGGGACCCTGGGGAAATATTTCTCTTGACATGAACTCCTGCGTGGCTAACACCTGCATTTCTTTCAGTGCACATTTCCATGGGGAAAGTTTTGCTTTTTTCATCTTTCTTCCCC
>JAOEHX010055747.1:0-12900 GCA_025448015.1 Bolborhynchus lineola
AAATGAATCATTTAAGAGGATGAGGGAATGGTAAAAATAAGAAATCTAAACTTAATTTGCACTAAGGCAGAATTCTTTGATAGCAAGATGTATGTTATTTAAAGAAGTATCTTTTAAGATGTAAAGACGTACTAATGGTGAGAAGGATACTAGACTCAGGCAATTTTAATTCCAGTGTATGTAATCTCAGGTGCATGATAATATAGTGAATCAGAGAAGTTTGTATGATTTTTTTCCCCCCACCTTTTAAGTCTTGTTATTTTCTATTTCTCAAGGCAGTTTTGATACTAGTATTTTATCTAGTATTCTAGCAATAGTTCTAGTAAATCCTTCACATAAAAGAAGGTATAAAAATCATATTTAGAGAAGGGTGACTTTACAGAGCTCTAGTTAAAACATTTTTGTATGCAAGTGTTCTACAAGAATTCCAAGATTCTGTATTAGGCTTTATATCCGTTACTAGATTATGATATTAAAGCAAATAGTGTGCAAACCATACTATCTTTTAACACTTCACATCTAAAAAATGTAAAAGTAATCTCCTTTGCATGTATGAATTTGTAGATGGTAATCACATTTCTTCAGTATTCAGGTGGATAAAATAATTTACTCAGAATAGTTTGTTAGTGTAACATTCAACAAGTTTTGGCACCTTTGTCTTCCAGAATATTTTTCAGGACACTGTGAAGTATCAGTTACTGGGGTTCTTTAGCTTCCTTGAAAAGTGTGTGCCCCTTGGTTCTTCGACAGTTTTTCCTATGTTTCCCTATGTTTGCCTGGCCTACAAGCTCTTTGGAACAGAAATTGATTTGGTTTGTGTATCACTTTTCAGCTTGTAATAAGTAGCAAGTACAATAAATAACAGTGAATCCATCCAGAAATGCATAGTTAAATAGCAACAGATGCAGCTGCAATGAGAAAAACATTACAAATAAAAGAAAACAGGAATAAGTTTGCCTATGTAAATACTGATGTTGAAAAGTCAGCTTTCATGTGAGGTGTTTGTCTTCTGCAAGTTGAGTGCCTGGATTTTTAATTAATTCCATACAAAAAATATACAGGTTGCTTTTTTCATGAGCTCAGTGCTTATTGCTTGAAGGATGTTTTGTGGAATTACACTTCCTTTGCATGGTTAATGATTGCAAAGAATTAACCAAGTCTGCTCAGATGTTTACCTCTACTGTTCTTGTATATTTCTGCATACATTTTAGTGTTGGTCTGTGATTTGTTTTAATCTCAAAGAATATGACTGTTAATTATCCCATTATTGTGAATTCTTATTTGACTTTTAATTGAATATTAGTTAATGCATATCTGGATTTTTTTTTTTTTCATTTTTTCCAGATAAATTAAAGGAAAATAAGAGTTTGTTTCACACTTGTTTAAATTTTAATTGCCTTTTCAAGTAACAAACAAGCTTCAAGCTAAGACTTGCAGATGTTGAAAACTAGGTCATCTTGTTTATGCACAAACTCTGCTTGCTGTACTGCAGAGTGATGATCTATAAAAACAAATTAAAGGATTTTCCTAGGATTAGGCAAGTCAATAAGAATGTTAGAGTATCCTTATTGCATCCTGCCATGGACTAACCATTATTTTTTATTAGTTATTCACCTATTATAATTCTGATTTTTGCTTACTTGGATTTACTTTAGCTATCTGACTCTGGTTGAGTAACTTTCGGGGAGATTTTTCAGTCAAAATCTAACCCATGGAATCTAAGACTGATATTTCACCAGGATTGATCCAGTGCTTTCTGGAATTTGGTCTTCTTTGCATGGTAACTTTATACAGGACTGGTCGTCATGAAGAGAACAGAATTGTGTCAGATTATAGTCATACCATCTTTTATAACCACAAGATTAATTTGAAATGTGGTGACATAAATCTGTTTCCTTCTTTCACCTCATGTTAGTCATACTGTATCTCCTGTAAGCCATTCAGTTTGCTGAAGTGGTGCATATAAACAGCATAGTAGTGCTTGTCGTCACTGCAAAACCTTATTATTTAACTATTGGTCGGGACTATGAGGGTAAGTATAAAATGCTGACATCACAACAAGTTATATGGCAAATACAGGATCTCATGTGGTAAACTAGGGTCAACACTCAAAAGGCACAGTGAGAGTTTTGGAAATTTTGGTCCACCTTATCTGTGCTGCATGTTCACAGCCAGTGTTTTCAGTGACGTGATTTTAGTGAGTTAAAATGCAACATGGTTTCCTAATGAAGACCTACTTACAGTTCGGTTTTGTTTTCCTTTTCTGAGTCTCTTGCCTCTTTATGGAAGTAATAAGAAAGATATCAGATTTCAGAAAATTTTGAGATTTCAGTTTTTCATGTCAGCTTGGTAAATAGCACAAGAAGAGTGTTTCATTTACCCCTGCTATTTTCCAGTCTTGTTCAGAACAAAAATGCAGTTTCATGAGAACTGAGAGAAAATGGTTAATTTTTATTAGTTTTAAGTTTTCCTTATTAATTTCAGACTCTGTAAATGATTAGAGCCCTCATGCAAAAGTCTGTATTAATACCACCCTAAGAGACTGAGCATTTGCCTCTGTAAGATACCTTTCTTTTGCATTTTTCACCTTTTTGTTACTCAGAAATGGCATAGGAATAGATAAAACGAAATCTTACCGCAGTGCTTGGTAGGTTGAGTATATTGTCCACATGAAAGGCTTATTATCTCTTTCTGTTTCCCTGCCTCATCCTGTTCTGCCTGTTATCTTCATGTCTGCTTCTATTTTAGAAACATATGAATATATGTAAATAGATGATCTTGTACAATTTGTGATTTATTTAAGCAAGTCCTTCACTTTCTGGTAGTGGGTGGGGTTTACTCAAAACATTAGCACTTTGAACTCATTGGGATGATATAGAACAGAAATGGAAGCAGCTTGCTTTGTTACTTAGAGCATTTACTTCACTTGGAAAATTTATTTAAGATAAAATTTGCAAAAATTGCTTGGCTAGGTTGATAATGTTTTATTTTTCACTGGATGACTGGATTTTTAGCAACCTGTATGGCAAATGGCTAGCTCCTTTAAAGCTAAATAAGTAAAACCTGAAAAGGGTCCAGTCATCTGAAATTTTCAATGTATGAATGTAATATTGTAGTAAGTAAATAGTTAATAATTTTGGTGCCACTGCTGTCATTTTCCTTTGTACACTAGGTTCTTTGAATCCACTACATATGCAAACTGAATCTTACTCTCCCTTCTTTCCCTCACCATGAGTGAAGAAATAATATTTTCTAGTTATTTTATTCATTGCTCCTTTACAGATCAAAACATATTACAAGGAAAAGTTTAAGGCTTGAGGCGAAGACCACATTCAGTAGCAACTGTGTGACTCAACTGTCCAAGGATTGAAACAGAATTTAACCTTTGCTAGCATTTTATTGAAGTTTTAACCTGTGACGTCTTCATTTACATGCAAATCTCAGTTGCAGCACTTGAGCAGCTATGCAATGTAATCTGTACAAATGCCATGAAATAATTTGAGAGGATGTAGAAAGTGGGGCAATGTCTTCATCTCTGTCTCATTTTGAATTATTAAAACAACTATATAAGTTGATAAAACTGGCTGCATGTCTTACCAAATGCTAGATTGGAATTGTAGGTACAGGTACAGGGGATTGTTTTCTTGGAACGATTAATACAGTTGGCAAAGTGGCATTTGGTCACAGAAACCAAATGTTTCTTTTTTTTATCTGAAAGAGAAACAAACTTCAAACTTAGATACCATTGGGAATAATTGGTCTCAGATTCTATGAGAAAGGAGATAGCTGCTTCCTATTTAGTGAAGTATGGAGGGAAGATACAAGCAAGAAGATAGTGCCAAGGTGATTGTTTACTTGGGGAGAGTGATAGGTAAATTATAGCCTGTGGGACATGAACATGTTTCACTCGGAGTCAGTAGAGAAGCCAGAAATAACTTAGCTTGACCTTTAAATTCTGTTTCCAGAATTTGAATTTGGAAAGGAAGAGAAAGAAACAAAACAACAAAATTTAGTGAATGATTTACTTAGGTTTACTTGATTTGCAGTCTGAGTAAATGTAACATACATCAGAAGCACTGAAGCAATAATATTATTTTAGTGCAATTTTAAAGGCATTTTCATTAGAGAAGGTTTGCAGTTGATCGAATTGATCTGAAACATCTTTCATGTATTGTCTGTTAATTTTTTGCAAATAAAATACAAGGCTGTTGAATAGTATGAAATTTCTTGGTTTGGGGGTTTGAGGAGTGGTTGGTTTGGTTTTTTTTCCTATTCTGACAGAAATATTCTTGATTGCATTTGTCTTCTTATAATACTGTTGCCTTGCTTTAGGGATTATGTATCTTGAGTATGTGTATCACACATAGACCCCCTGAAGTCTTTTGAAATCAAAGCCAAAGCAGTTAATAGTTAATGTCAGTTTATTATACATTGTACTGTAATTCTGACTGCTGATCCTGTTTGGAGAATATCTGTTTTGGGCTAAAAGTAGCTAACTGCATGAACTATGTTGATTTTTCCTTTACAGCTGTAGTGGTGGTATTTATTCATTTTCTCAGATCATAATGTATTGTAAAAAGCATTGAATTAGAAAGTCATTTACACTGTTCTGATACTGCTATTGAGATTTTACTAATGTTGTTACACTGTCTTGTTCATGTATGATTTTGTTTGAAAATTTTTTGGCATCAGTTTCATACCCTTTCATAAAGAAAAAAAAATACAGTTTTTTTTGCTGTTTTTTTTTTTTTTTTTTCTCCACATGATTTGTTGTTTCTGTGTGCCAGAGGTTGTCATGCGCATTGCCTCTAGAATATGATTACGATACTTAAGAGAAGTGTTTGGGGGAGGGATGTGGTGATTTTGTGTCTCATCAACAGTAGAACTTACTGAAATTACAATATCTCTTGATCAAAATGAATTTGAAGTACACAGTATGACGCAGTGATTTGGATAGCACTGGCTCATTAATATTTGCAGAGGAACAATCACACATAATGTACTGCAGATAGGGCCTAGCTATTGCGGAGATTATTTCTCTTCCTTTGATTCATACCAAACTGAACTCGTTACCTGTTTGCCATGGCAACTGTCTCTCCATAAACCTGTTGCCTTATCTGTATGAGTCATTCTTGACAGGAGTGGTCTGACTTGTCCTAAATGGTGTAGAAGCATCTTTACACTATGTGATGGTTAGGCATGAGGCATGCTTACATGTAAGGTGGCAAGGAAAACAGAATCCCTATATTCAGGTTACAGATTCAGATGTAATGTCTGTTTTGACCATGGGCAGATATCCATATTTTCTCTACTACCCCTAAATGAGACATTGTTGTCACCTTTGTGTAACATTGTGGAATCCTTGTATATAAATTCTCTAAACTGTATTTTGTATATATAATAAATGCACATAATAAGAAAAGACAAAGTTATAGATAACTAAGGAAATTTGTCTAGTTTAGTATACAGCGTTATTGTGGGAAGCATTTTAAGAATATATTTATATACAGGTATCACACAAAAATCCGTGTAGGATGCCATGATTGGTACAGGAAAATGGTGAGAATTTATATTCAAAATCACAACCCATAACCAGAATTTGGATTTGCAAATCATAGTTCTTTTTTTAAAGTGAACTGAAACAAAGTCTTAGCAGTAGTTCCCCTGGAAGATTTGTAGTTCAAAATCAATGTCATTTTTAGTGTCTTATTTTCGTTTTCCATTTCTGATGATATTTAACTGAAATTAGGCAATGCCCCACGAAGTAACTGATAGAACACTCATGAAGTGTGGTGGAAACAATCCTGGGGGACTGTACAAATAAATTGTACATTTTCTGCTGTGTCTGCCTTATCTGAATTTGTATATCTCTTATAGCTTTTTCTTCTTTAAAAGTAAAAAAAGGCATCCCTATCTTTGACCTGATGTGTATAATCCTTTTTTGCATGGGTAAGGAAAAATTTTGAGTGAACAGTCTACCAGGCTACTCTGCCATGGAACTACTGTCATCATTAAATCAAGCTTCTCCTGTTTGCCTGTCCCACTGCCTCCAAATCAGCTACACTGAAGGTGAGAGGTTACCCAAATGAGGTCTTCTGCTGATCTTGTCTTCCTTTTTATATAGTTTTTATACCAAGCCAGATTAATTCAAGGATTCAAAACCAACAACATACCTTCAGTGTTGTCTTGTCTACGTATCTTTGGGTAAACAGTCAAAAACTCTGTAGACTGAAAATACATCCCAAATGTTCATTACAAAGTTGTATTCTTTTTTTTTTAATAGCTTGGTTTGTTTGTTTGGAAGGACACAATAAACTATGGAGCCACACTTTCTATTGCTGTTTCTTCAGCCTTTTTTCTCACTTTCTTGAGTGAAGCTGGCTATTTTGCTTCAGCCTATAATGAGTCCAGGTTTTTAACCTGAGAATGAAGCTAATTTGTCAATCCTGTGTAAGAAAAAAGTGAGTTTCTTCCACAATACTTACACCGGTGACACACGTCACGGCTCTGACTGTCATGGTTTAAAGCATCATTTACTCATGTTTTGAGTAATAGCTTCATAGAATCATAGAATACCAGCTTGGAAGGGATTTCAGGGATCATCTGGTCCAACCTCTCTAGGCAAAACATGACGTAGATTAGATGTCCTAGCACCCTGTCTGTCTGAATCTTTAATGTGTCTAGTGCTGGGGAATGCATCACTTCCCTGCGGAGATTCTTCCAATGGCTGATTCTTCTCGTCGTGAAATATTTTCCTCTAGTGTCCAACTGGAATCTTCCTGGGATTAGCTTGTACCCATTACCCCTTGTCCTTTCCATGTGACTCCTTGTAAAAAGGGAGTCTCCACCTTCTTTGTAGCCACCCTCTTTGTACTGGAATATGATGATATGGTCTCCTCTAAGCTTTCACTTCTCAATGCTGAATGAGTCCATTTTATTGCTTTAATTTAAGCACCCTAACTACTTTTTTAAGACATAACCATGAGTTTTATTTCTAATTGTTCAAAAAGTGAAAGGTAAAAGACATGACATCTCTGTACCTAGAACATTACTCCTATCACTCCTGTGAAAGCATGACAGAAGACTGATAGCTTTGCGAATAGTAATTATGATCAGAGATGAGGAAAGGTGTCTTATTGAAAGGATTACATTGAAATACCTTATCTATATTTAAAGTAGAATTGATGTTCTGCTGTTATTTTTACATAGAGTTTCCAAGTGTCACAACTGAGGAGATTTTTCATTAGAATGAAAACAAATAATGCATGTGCAGTGTGATAGCAGTTTGGGAATTCCTGCCAGGGACCAAGATTTCGCAAAACTGTTGAGACTAGTCACCAACAGAACTAATGCAATTTAATGACATTGTTATGTACTAACATAACAGTATTCCACACAGGAAGAAAAGAAGGGCTGTTTGCATTTTAGAGCAGTATTTAAGCACATCTGAGAATTTATCTTTTTCTTTGGTCATAACTTTCTGACAGTTATATATATATATATATGGACAAATCCTTTTGCTGTTTGTACCATTGTGGATGTTGTTTGGACTCTACTTTTGCACTGATGCTTGTTCTATGCCACATCCAATTTAACTGTCAGACAAAGCAATAACAAAGTTTTTACTCAGCAACTCACAAAACTATACTTTATAACCTGTGTAAAGACCAAATGCAATGGTAATTCCAGGCAGATTTAATTTATTAATAGGCAATTTTATCAGCCAAAAATGAACCCGGAGTCTTATTTACAGCTAGATAAAATTCATTGCTAGGTTTTCATTCCATTTCACATCAAAGAGATGACAAGTTTTCTTGACTGATCTTTTGATCTTTTTTCCTGTGTTCAGAAGAAGGAGTCTGACTTGGTTTTATCTTTTCTTTCTTTCTTTTTTTTTTTTTTTTTTTAAATTATGCTAATTTATGTCATCGTTATATCATTGTTTTTAACTGCATTGTTCAGAGTGACCAAGAGTCTAGCCTAGAGCGTCTGTCTGGCTAGAATTAGTACTGTATTTTGGGCAATATAGCTCTGTGGTTACTTCTTCAGGGTGTATAATACTCATTCTGTATGTCTTAGCTACCAGATGGTAAACTGTATTTTCATCTCTCATTTTTCTTTCAGAAATATTTTATTGTCTGTTCTTAGACAGTTAATATATAAATACAAGATACTAATTTGTCTGTAACAAACAGCATAGCAGGTAATAAAAAAGAGGTGTATTGTGGTATGTACCCACAAGGTGGCAGATTAACTTTAGCATATGTGACCTTCAGCATTTGCTGAATTTTGGTTTTAGATATGAAGCCTCAATGTTTTATTGATTCCAGAAAGCCTCTGCCTGCCTGTTAAAGGGGTATATGCTGGAAATAGAATGCATAGCACCTCCCTTTTATGCAGTGGTATTAGTAAAAATTGAACCAATGACATATCTGAGAGCGCTAAACAATTCTTTTTTTACCTAGCTCCATCAAAACTCTGACTTCTCTGCTAACCATTTAAAATGGTAAAATGTTTACAAATCATGTAGTAAAGGATAGAAGAACATCTAACCTGATCTCCTTTTATGACAAGGTGAGCTGTTTAGTGGATGAGGGAAAGGCTGTGAGTGTTGCTCACATAGACTAATAAAGTCTTTGATGCTGTTTTCCACAACAGCCTTCTGAAGAAGCTGGCTGTTCATGGCCTGAAAGGGCCTACACTTTGCTGGGTGAAAAACTGGCTGGATGGCCAAGCCCAGAGAGTTGTGGTGAAGAGAATTAAATACAGTCGGTGGCTGGTTACAAGTGGTGTTCCCCAGGGCTCAGTATTGGGCCCAGTTCTGTTTAATAACTTTATCAACTATTAAGATGAGAGGATTGAGAGCACCCTCAGTAAATTTGCAGTTGACATCAAGCTGGGTGGGACTGTTCATCTGCTTGAGTGTAGGAATGCTCTGCTGAGGGATCTGAACTGGCCTTAGTGCAGTGATCCAGCCTACTTCATGATGTTCAATAAGGCTTATTGCTGGACCCTGCACCTGTATCACACCACCACCATGTAATGCTACACTGAAAATCCCTAGCAGCCTGCATTTCTTTCCTGGGGAAACAAAGTATTCTGGGAAGAGAAGGAGATAATCGTTGTGTCTTTTCCAGTGTAAGGTCAAGCTAAGGCAGGGTCATACTTCCACATCTGAAAGCTAGGAGGTCCTGCTTAATTCCACAATGTATGCATAACCTGAGGGATAGCCTAGATATATGGGATGAGAAGGAGTTCTGTTTAGGCTGTCTCCTGTCTGTGCTGGGGATGCATTTTGCCTGCTTATTTTATTATTTATACTGTTTACTTCTTCCCTTCACTGATGGTATCATGACAGTAGTTTAGCCAGTTTCTCTGTGATTTTTGGTCAGCTGATATTAGGTCTCATAAACTGGCAAAATGCTGCAACCTGGACGCTCTTAACTGCAGGTAAACAGTACATAATCTGTGTGTGTTTCCCTTGCAGTAAAAGCCATGTGTAATAATAGTTGCAGCCCATCATAAAATCTGTTTCTGTAATGCCTGTGTTTTGCATGTTTGGACATAAAACATCCCTTTTATGATTTTTATGCTCAAAATTGCATTTTGGAGAATGGAAACATACATAAAACACTGGGGTTTTTAATTCATTTTCATAAGCCCTTAGTAATTAATCTGGAACTTTCTTCAGATTTTAAACCTTGAAAACCGTTTTGTTTTCTTTGGTTTCTGTTAGAATCAGGTTATTTGGAAATGTGCTGTATGCATTCAGCGGCGGTAGCAAAACAAAGCTTTGTATTCTGGCTCATCGCCTCCATTGCAGGGGCAGACAGGTGGTGATGTCCTGTCACCATGACTACATGCAGCCTTTAGGGAGGGCTCTTGTAAAATGATAGTAATTCCTGAATGGGGGAAGGGCGTCAAGATATACTCCTCCTAGCTGTGGGCTCTTTTATATGGGTTGCACTTGATGACAAGCCTACCCCTGTCACATGCATGTGTGCTCCCTGAAATGCAGGAATCAGAAAGAATGCATCACTGCCGACAGTGTAGCAGGGGCTGCTCACATTTACCATTTACAGTAAAAGTCTTTACATGGATTAGAAAGGCAAAAGAACAATACAGTCACACTGTCTAAGCTTCTGCATTGTATTGACCATAGATTTTCCCAGAGTTAGGTGCTTCAGGAGGAAAGGTATACTGCTGCTGAGGTGAAAGGATGTTAAATCTGGCAGTGGTTTAGGGCATTGGTCTAAATGGGAAGGAAGGGCTCTGTGGCTGTGGCCACTAGTGACAGAAAGTAGCCATGCAGTCATGGGAAATGTTAGTGAGGGTAAATGGAAGAAGTCCTTCAGCTCTGTTCTCTCTCAGTAAGTCCCAGCAATTTAGGTAAGTAGAACTAAAAAGCTGCACCTAGCACCCACAGACCACCAGCTTTCACTTGTGAAAGAGGTCTAATAGTATTTGCAGTGATTAAATGTGGTTTGACCTTGTTGATGTCGTAGCTGAAAAATGGGATTGCCTCATCTTTGGCTTCAGATTTGAATAGCTTAAAAAATGATTTCTAAGTGAATTGCCAATATTGCCCTTTTACATGTTTTTATGCAGCCTGACCTGGAACAGCTTTATTTAAAATTCTGAGGTCTGCCAAGACTGCAGCTGGAGTTGGTGTTGCTGCAGGATACTTGTCATTTCAGTTCTACTGCTCCCCTGCAGCAGCACAGGTAAATGTCTCCACAACTGGAGTGTTTGAGTAATGTGAGAGAGACTTGAGAGGGATGTAAAAGAGTTAAATAACATAAACCAAAAAATCACTACAGTCATAGAATTGTTTGGGTTGGAAGGGATCTTAAAGATCACCTAGTTCTAATCTCCCTGCCATGGGAAGGGACATCTTCCACTAGACCAAGTTGCTCAAAGCCACATCCAACCTGGCTATCGGACTTGAAGGGACAGAACAAGAAAAATGAAAGCTGGCCTTGTAGTTCAGAAGGGTTTGGGTTGTTTTTTTTTTTTTTTTTTTTTTTTTTGTTTACATGACTGAAATTTTACTTTTTGGAAAATGCAGCTGTCCCTCTACATGTCTACATGTAATACCTGGTCAAGATGAGTTCTGGAAAAGAGTTTGTCATCTGTGATGTTACTACTATTATTCAGTGTTGGGATTTTCAGCCATAAGTTCAGCCAGAAATGCTGTAAACAGAAAAAGGGAAAGTCTCATTCAAATTTAATGTGGGCTGACAGAAATAATGAGAGTTTAGCGCATAAGGAGTGTAAAGAAGTGAAGAAACCCCTCCTTTTGAATGGAAATTACATAGAACTGGCTAAAGAGAAGAAAAGACTAGTTAATCCTTCAAGTGTTTAAGTCCTCATTGTGAGTGAATAAGAGTTACCACCTGGATTTTATTTCACAAGTGAAGAGACTGTGTGGATGTTTTCAGTGCTGTGGAGGAATGCGGGAGCAGTGGTGAGCTGCAGAGGATGACCAGTGTCCTTTGTACTTCATCTTCAGATGCAGGAGTTCCTTCAGTCTGCTGTTTGCTCCTAATGATTCAGTAACAGAAAGAAGCAGTGACCTAGAAAACATAGAAATATCATTTTACTGTAAAATATTTAGTCTCTAGCTTTAGCTAGACAAATTCTGCAGAATGAGGAATTGGGAACAGCCTTGCAAGTAAAGTGTCTTTTAAAATTATCAGGTACATATTTTAATCTGAAGTACAAGGAGCATTCTTGTATACACCTATAATCTGAAAAATAGAAATAGAATGGTAAAACAAGAAATACAGGCTTGCCAAACAGCTTTGAAAATTCAGTAGCTCAGCCATTAAATTGTCCTGCCTGCTCCATTGACAATTAAATAGCATAAATCACCTGTCTAAAAACCATTACTTGTTCTGGGCAAGTATTCTGAAACTAATAAAACAATGGGGAGCTTTGTATTTTAGTTACTTGCTAAGTTTGAGGATTTGTTCTTGCATGTCAGTCATGAAGACATACAGGGTGCCAACATGAGTTCTGATGCGCTCAAATCACAGTATGCAAAATGTCTATAATCATGCTGGGTCTGAGCATGAGCATGGGGAATTCCACTATAGGGCTGCCAAATGGAGACCAAGTACCACTGGAGGCAAGGCTCTTTGCACTCAGTATATATTTCTGTGTGTATGGCCAGCAAGTGGAATGTTTCTTTATGTCCTCATTTGGAACTCTTGAAATTCTTCTGCTGTATATCAGAAATCTGAAGGGCATGAGCAGAGGACAAAGGTAATTTAAATACCACTGCTGCCTTTCTGTATTTCCTGTTGCACAGCTTGGACAAACCAGATAATTTATTTTCATTCTTTGAAAGAAAAGAAAAATAAAAAAGAGGAAAAAAAAATTGTGCTAAATGGACCAGTTACAGGTTTTTGTCTAAAATATGTAATTGAAAATACATGTGTAAATTAAGCATTTTAAAATACAGACTCTGGGTTAAAATGCTGCATTATGAAATGGAGATAACAGTAAAATAAAAATAATTGCTTGTCCTCATTTCTGCACGAACTCTGCCAACACATGAATTAAGGATGTGCCTGGTGCAGATGGGAGATGTTAGTAACATCCTTTCTACACAGCACACATTCATGGAAGTAGCATATGCTCTGCCAGTTTTGTCCCTTGTCACTTTCAGAGTTTGAAAAGGATGTGCTGTTCCCTGATGCCTGGAGTTGCAGCAGCAAAATCCCATCCAAAAAATGAATGATACCTATGATATGTGTCCCACATGTTAGGATCTGACTATGCCAATTAAAGCTACCGTCCCTTTTTTCTTCTATAACTTTTTGTGCTTACATCTTTGGGTTTGTTTTTTTTTTTTTTTTTTTTAGTGTTTCTTGGTTAAGAGAGGGAATTTATACA
>JAOEHX010055749.1:0-25615 GCA_025448015.1 Bolborhynchus lineola
GAACTAGATGATCTTAAGATCCTTTCCAACCCTAACTGTTCTATGATTCTGTGATTATCTCCTTGTTTCTGTATGGAAACTCAATGAAGTGCACCTGACTTTTCTGCCTTAAGGACCTCATCTGTATGTGATATAGCCACATGCTGCACAGTACAAATGTGAGCACATTTTCATATAAAGAAAGGCATGAGCCTTCTTCCTCTAAAACTCTTCTCTGATACTGATGGGTTAGAGTTGGGGTGTTGTTTTCCTCCTCCCCCATCTTAGCCTTGCTTTGGACTAATTTACTTCTGTCATAATATGTTAAGAAATTTCTTCGTCTTGGAAGCCAAACTACTTTGGATCTCAGAGAAGTAAAGAGGACAACTCAAACTGCATCTGATCTTGTGCACAATTTATGAGAAAGCAAGATCTATAATACAAAGGTTTTACAGATTTACAAGTGGTCTCAGTTTTTTTTTTTTCTTGTGAATATACTTAAGTGCTATTGATTATTGAGATGACTAAAAGCAAGAAATAGGAGATAAAAGACATGGCAACACCAGCTGGAGTGTAGTCAGTAGAACTGGCTCACTTCTGAGAGAGTGTAGAAATCATTCTTTCGGAAAGACCACAGCAACAGAAGTGTTTCTTCTACATGTTAGAAAGCTCCAGGAGACAGCACTTTTTTTCAACCCTGCAGCGATCCTTCAGTGTAAGGTTCTCATCACTGAAAAAGCATATGGAAGTATATATGTAACACATTTTCTCTGATATTGCTTTAATGCATAGATAGATCAATCACAGATCAATTTCTTAATGCTAGCTTTGTCTAGAAGCCCAGAATCAGATATATTTTAAAACTGTCTTTCATCAGGGCCTAGCATTCTGTTTCTGTATGTCAGCATGGAAAATACAACACTAGTGAACATTAAAAACATTTCACATTTTACAAGATAAGGCCTCAGTTACTGTTGCTATTAATTAATTATTTCTTAATTATCAATTAATTGCTGCTTTGACCACATATTAACTATATATTGACCAGATATTTACTAATACTTATTTTTGTTTTCAGTAAGTCAGATCTCTACCTCCATGTATAACTGTGGGTGAAAATCTGTTGGTCTAATAATTCAAGATCAGTGTTTCCAGGTATTTTTTGGCATTTTGCAGTTTATCAGCTTGGCAGTTCCCAGACTTGACAATCGTACACCCATCAGTATGTAATGTCACAATTCTCCAGGTTTCTCTAGCTGATACCTTTTGATTAAATTGACAAAATTATTTTACTGTATTTCAGACAGAGATGCATTGCTTTTGACTTGCTGATTATGTGGCTGCTGATTAAGAAGTTCCACTTCAGCAGTTTCAGAATCAACAGCAAAAAATGCAACTGTATGCCATATGCTTGCTTCTTACTTTATTACTTTCGTTTTTGGTATTATTGCAGTCTAGGGGCTCCCCAGATATCTAACATGGTAGTTTTTGATCTTTTAAAATGTCATACTCCTGCCAGGACACTGTTTGAATGGGTTTACTGTCATCAGTTCAGAAGGATAGCAATAGCAAAAGAAACCTGGAGAGGAAGCATTTTCCCCTCATTGATTTTTGACCTGAAGGGTCCATGTAGCGCACATCTGTTATCCATGAAAAATATCAGCTGGTATCTTCACTGATTGCCCTTAATTTTTAATGTATACTGGGGAGCAGAGAACAAATTAATTTTCCTGAGAAATGGCTTTTATTTTGCAGATATATCTTCAGTTTCATGTGTTGCAACATAAAAGCTTTCCCTGTGCCTAGCAGTGAAATTGTATCCAGAGAGGTTATAGAAGCCAAAAAATTCAAACTCACCTTCACCCACTCCTGAAGATCTCTCTACATCGTTACATAAACTGATTGCATAATCCAGCTGCTGTCACCTTCTGTCTGGGTCTCATCAGAAGTATTTCTCAGTGTACCTACCTTTGATTAAATCTTTCTATTTCTTCTCTTCCTTTCTTCTTAGATGACGCTGTCACCCTCAGTAAGCCGTGATAACCCCTTTAGTTTTAAATGAACCTAAAAGTCATAAACATCAAGGGAGAGGAACAGTTACCAGGAAAGCAAAAATGCTTGACTTAAATGGAAAATACTTAAATCTTAAATATAAATAGCATATGCTGTGTTTTATGACTACCAATTATATGCACAAGTACTATTAATAAAATCTGAAAATTAAGATCCATTGTGAGAGATGTTGAGAAGTATCCTCTTCCTCACCTTTTTCTCTAGATTCTGTGAATCTCTGATATTTAGTAATGTTTTAAACTTTTATTTATTAAAAAGCTGCCTCCATAGCATGACAAAAAAAGTAGTACTCATGTTAAGCAAGACAAAAGACTTTTATTTTAGGGTAAAAAATGAATACATAGGCACATACTTTTAAACTCAACCCTGCAGGTTATTTTGTCTGTGACATTTTTCGCTGTGATCAGTTTCTAGACAGGTAGCTGCATGCATATAAATTGTATTTAAAAGTATTTTTAAGCAAAAAGTCTTGTTTTGACCACTCTTCAGTGATGTGAACTGGAACAATTAAAACTAACTATTACTTAGTCAGAGGGAACAAAACAAAATGCCCAATAAAGTTTCAGAACAAATAAGTAGAACTATTAATCGCTGACTTAAATAATATTATCAGGTATGAAAAACTAACTGATGATCCATGCAGATTATCAACTGTAAAAAAACAATATTAAATACTTGATTGATAGCAATAGGTATGTTACTGACAGTGGGAAGACACTGGCACAGATTGCCCAGAGAAGCTGTGGCTGCCCCATCCCTGGAAGTGATCAAGGCCAGGTTGGATGTGTCTTTGAGCAACCTGGTCTAGTGGAAGGCATCCCTGCTCATGGCAGGGGGGTTAGAACTAGATGAGCTTTAAGGTCCCTTCTAACCCAAACCATTCTTTGATTATATGAAACAGAAGACATCTAGAAAGCCGTTTAAGAAAAAAAAAAACCAACAAAACAAAACACAACAAAAAACCCAACAACCAAAAACCTCAACAAAACACACACACAAAACACCAAAACAAACAAAAAAACCCAAAAAAAACAACAAAACAAAACAAACAAACAAAAAACAAACCAAAAAAAACCCAAAACCAAACAATACAACCCTAGCTGCACTGAGCATGATTGACTCTTTCCACAATAGGTAAATCTAAGCAAAAAAACTCTGATCAGGGAACTTTAATTTCATGAACAGTATCTTCCTGCTGCACTTCTCACAGGTTAAGGCTGATTCACGAACATGCTTTGTACTCAAAGGCTTAGCTTGGTAATAGCAGTTTCAGTGTCAGCAGTCATTAACATAAAGGTCCTTCCAAAGAATGCTGGACGGATATCTGCTCTAAAATCGTTGAATTATTACACTTACTAGGTTATGACAATACTTTAGATTTCAAAGTCTTTCAAGCAAAACAAGAGGAAGTATTGCCTGTTCAGAGCCAGGATCAGAAGTTCAACTGTGCACTTTTTCTCTCTTCTAAAAATGGGCATAAAGTAGTCCTTCCAGCACATATGGAATACAAATCTATATATTTTAAACAAGCTCATGCATTTGATGCTGTTATAGATTGTAATATGTAGACAGGAGAAGATTGTCTTCCATCTTCACATGTGTTTGATAGAGAGGAGCTACAAAAATTTGCTTTTTGGTCTTCACCCAGATCACATGCATTTTTTTTTAATACTATTTTCTTTTGTGGAGTCCCAGATGTGTCCATACTTGTATTTCTGCATTTATTGTATTTCTTGGGGCTTTTGGTGTCCTCATAGGTAACAAACTCATCTACAGTACCAGCATTTGCAGATCCCTGCTTCACAGACAAGTAGCTCAGCACAGGTAGAACACTACATTCTCTTGAAATTATGTTCATAAAATTGTATAATAGACTTCAATAAAAAGCAGTGGATATCAGTAAAATTGCCCAGTGGGAACTTGTAAAAAGTAATGAACTAGCTCTGTATTACAAGAAAAACAAGTTTATGAAAGCATGTTCAGAGCTGATTCTCTTAGAGAGGTTTACTGTCACCAAGATGCAGAAATGAGCACTTGGGAAGGCATCAGCAGGTTGATGAAGCAGTAGAGGTTCTAGACCGGTGGAGGTACTGAAACAGATTCAGAACAGCAACAGAAAGAGCAAAATGCAGGACAATTGTCTTACAGAGATGCTTTTACAAGGGTAATAAGTCAAGAAACACTTATTTTTTTCATGGAGTTTACCCTCTGAACAAGTGAAGATAATAATGTTTTGTCTGTACACTGATTTTCAGAGTAGATTTGTAACTAGAGGTGCATGAACTACTGTACAGGCAGAAAAGAGCTAAGTGGTTTATTCAAAATTACAATTCACTTTCTCCAGGTCTGATGAGTCAGATACATTCGTGCATCTTGCAGCACAGCTTGATCATCTACCATATCTAAGAATCTCCTATTTCATTCTGGTGGACACTGAAGTGAAAATGTCCACCAGACATGTCCACCATCCTATCACACACATGTACTACTAACAGGCTGCTTATATTTCAATCTGAAATCTTAATGGATATTTCCACTTATTTTATCTATAATATTCAGTTACACAGTAAAGCAAGTATAAGTATGGATAGCATTATTTTCAATAGTTTATTTACAGTAAAAATTGCACAGTCTAGAGTTTGCTGTTGCTACAATTTAAAAGTTCATTGAAACTTCTTTCACACTGTAATTGTGTTCATTTTCAGGAATTCCACTTATATTTTGACGTCTTGTCAGATGGATGCTCTATAAATATAACAACTTGATGGAAGCTGGATTTCCGCCCCCTGAAACCAATCTTTAAATGTTCATAAGTTCAGATTCTGCAACCTACACATCTCTTATCTTTTCATGTGATTTTGCTGATGGCATTCACTGTTTATTTTATTTAAACAAACCTTTTAGTTCTGTACTGGATTTTGGATTAGTATGTTGTAGTAAATGTAAGTTATTTGAAAGACTTAAGTCATTAATGGCAGTATTCAACTTGAGCTTTGGCACTTTTAAAGTCAGTTTTGTGCAACTATTTAATGATAATGGTAATGATAACAGTAATAATATATCCACATTATACTAACAGAGACAGTATCTTTTGACTCACAGGTTGTACCCTTTTTCTCTTATATGTGCAGTTACACTAATGGACATATATGTTTTGAAAATTTGAAAACTTGAATCCTTTCCAGTGAAATACCTATTCTCAATTTTCTTTAGAATCCAAGGTAATGATATATTCTGCAACATTCTTTTCAGTTTTGCCAGTTTATAAATTAACTGAGCAACTACTTCTGTGTGAATAGGTACAGACTACTCAAATAACTACTGTGGCGATTAAGATTAAAGGATTAAGCTCTTAGGGTGCCACAAGCCACATTGCAAATTTACTCATGGGATTTCAATATTCATATGAATACTGAATAATAATTATATTGTCAAGTTAATATATCTATAACTGTTGTATGAGAATAATGATGGCCTACAGAAGGATGGCCTATTGATTGCACCATCAAAGCTTATTAATATTCATGTTGTGGTACACCTTGGGCTGTAAACCTATTTCTGAAGGAACAATTATTATTTAAATACCTCCAGGGATGTTGACTCAATCACTTCCCTGTTCCAATGTTTGACAACCCTTTTGGTGAATACTTTCTTCCTAACATCCAATCTAAACCTTCCCTGGCACAACTTGAGACCATTTCCTCTTGTCTTATCCCTTGCTATTTGGAAGAAGAGACCATCAACCACCTCACTCCAACCTCCTTTCAGGTATTTGTAGAGAGCAATAAGGTTCCCCTGAGCCTTCTCTTCTCCAGACTAAACAACCCCAGCTGCAGTTGTTCTGCTTGATCCTAGGGCCAGACATTGTTTTCCACATTCCTTCTCTTACTGGTAAGATTGTGCAGACTGAGCAAATGGAGCAAAACATTGCACGATTCCTGTCATTATGATCTTGGGTTTTATTCCTCTGGAAATCTGTGCATTTATCTCAGGAAGGACCCAGCTTCTATATTCCTGGTTCCAGCACACATTTGCATGCAGATCCTTAAAAGCATTCTTAGGAATCCTCCAGTTTACACAGAGGTAGATAACCCTCATACTGAATGACAGTACTGAGAGAAGGCTGCCTGCCTTGCTATCATGTTTTTCTAATAGTTTCTTTCTACCAAAAAATCCCAACAAAAACTAAGCCAGAGAATTTCATTGTTGTTAACGATTGAAGTGGAATATAACAATTAGCTTTGTGATCATTTTAGTAAAGCTATAAAACTATTAGAAATACCTGTTTATTTTAAGGATAAATACTTTCACATCAGGAAAAGAGGGAAGGATATTTTATTTCCAATAATTCAATTCAATTCTGTTTGTTGATCTGGCTAGGTTTTCATGTGAACATAATTGCCATAATGGAGACATAAAAAATCAAGGTATGGACAGAAAATTATCCCTATGATACAGCCAAGCCTTGCAGTTTTTAGAGCTGAAAGGAAGTAAGAACATTGTCTGCCAACGTCTGTTGACTCATGCTGCAGTAGTTCAGCTTCTGGCCCTGGATTCAGTCTCTGTGCATATATAGGGTCAGAGAGATTTGTGGAGCTTCTGATCTTTGTTGTTCCTCATTAGTAAATGTCTAAACTGATCTTTTGCTTTTCCAAGCAGTGATGACAGCAAAGCTACATTATTTGACCACTTGGGAGGAACAATATTCCTCAGTATCGTTATCCTGACCTGTTGTAAAATCACCAATGATACAAATAACTCTCATAAGACAACCTTAAGAGAAGTCACATTTTTTTTTTCAGCTGGAAAAAAAGAACAACTCTGAAACAAGGAGAAAATTGAGTTTCTGTGGCATTAAAAAGTGGCTGGATATTGAATTTTATAACACGTGATAGAAAATGCTAGTATAGGGTATACAGTAATTTTGTTGAAACCATAAAATCTCCAGTCATTGAATATTAAGCTTGCTGTGAGAACATGCCATTGTGAATAAAACTTCAGTTAAAGAAATACTGGAAGGAAGCCTGGCTGGAAGGGAGGAAGGCTGATTGCACCTCTGCTTGCTCCAGAGCCACCAGCAGCAGCATGATTACGGTGTTCAGATGTACTTTTCCTCTTTTCTGTCCAACTGAGCAGACAATCAGTTAATTTGAAATATATGACTCTTCAAATTCTTCTGGTGTGTTCCCCCTTTTCCCCTCCTTTCCTCCTTGAAAAGTGTGAATATCCCTTCATTACAATCATATTGGTCAGTAAGAAAATTCACCAGCATCTCATTTATCCAAAATGCAAACACTGCATAAAAGCATCCAGGAAATCTCAAATTTTCCAAGAATGGGAAAATTACATCTCTCTAGATCAGCATATTACATTTCTATTGTTGGGCAGTAAGGAGGTGGAGCAAGTATAGCAGCACAAGAGGGACTTACTGCCTCCCATAAACTACTGTTGTAGGTTTGAAATCAGATCAAGGACTCATGTTTTATTTCAAGTTCTGAATAATTTGAACTAATATTTAAATAGCAGACATCATAGTATTGTCTGCAAGCCTTCTGCAAGCGTCCAATTGCCATCAGGAAGTTCTAGATTCAAATTTAAGGCGTTATCTTGATTTGCTATGGAAACAAGTAGAAAAATAAGTTTCTGATGCTCAGCTGAATAATGTGCCTCACCTAAAAAACATTAATCAGTTTGGTAAACAATATTCCATTAAAATGAGATAATCACCATTATCATCCAGGAGCAAAATACGTAAATGCTATCACATGCAGTGCATAACTTCAAGAATAGAACCAAAAATGTTTCATAGTATGCGAAACACTCAGGTGGGGCTACTCCATTTAACTGCTTTCCCTCTTAAGTTGGAAACTTTAATGTATTGAGATTACATATATATTTTCAAAAGTAATCAAACAACCACAGCAACTAACCACTTCTAAGATTGCTTCTTTGATTTCATCAGCAGCATCTTTTCTTTTTCAGCAGATGTCATTTAACTATCTTTGGGGGTCTTCTTTCTCTAGTAAAGACTTTTCTTTTTTCCATGGGACAGAAACGAGTATATGGTTATGGTTATCTTTTCTTTTGAAGCTTTAACCACAACCTTGTATTCCCATAGCCCAAGAAAACACAAAATTGTAGAGCTGTAGGTCTGGAAAAGATCTATTAGTTCAGCCCTTACACTGTGAAAAGGCTAGGAATGCTTGGATAACACTATCAGATATTGTCTTATCTCTTTACAAATAAAATCAGAAAACTCCACACTGCCTATTAGCAGTTCTTTCCATTCAAGGGTACTGCCAGTATTGAGTAATCTCTGGTTTTAATTGTTCTTATTTCAAATTCAGCTGACTTTTTCACACTGTTTTCCAAGAAGGCATTGAGAATAATTAATAATCTATAATACTACACTGGAAGTCTGCTAACATGTTCCCTTTCCCTTTCTCACTTTTGTTTCCTTTTAGTAGAGACCAATGCGTCTATACAAATTTGTGTCATCCTGTTATTATATCATCTCTGCAGGCAATCAAGATAATTCTGAATTCCATTCTTGCCTTCCAAAAGCTCCCTGTCATCTACAATTCTTACTTCAGGGGAATACCATTTGTTGCTGACGTAAATACCAACTGAATCCAGGCAGATTCCTGAAAGGTTACACAGGTGTCTTTTCAGTTGACAGCAATTAGTCACAAGTCTTCTTTTGAAACCATATTTTAATATATGCATGTGGATATTTTTATACTGCAGTTACTTAGAATGATATAAAGAACAGCATATTAATGATGCAAAATTTGATTAAGTTAATATTTTTGTGCTTTCTCTTCATCCACTAAAACAATTTATTTGTCAGAAAAGATAGATTGTTTTGTATGACATTCCCTTGGCCACCAAGTTAGCTATATTATTGTGTTTATTGTGTCCACTAAGGATTTTTTAATGAGTTTTTAGTAGTTCATTCAAAGTCATGTTTGTACTCTTTTTTCCTCATGTTTTCCAGGAGCATATTTGTATTCCTTAGCCCTCCATGATCTCCTTTGTCCTCTAAAAGTTAAGGTAGATAACTGTCAATCAGAGTCTGCTTTGAGTGGCTTTTCTTAAAAAGTAAGGGGTCAGTTTCATTAGGTCATACTGAATAAAAAAACCCAAACAACACATGTATATATCCTAAAAAAAAAATATGTTCATTTCCTAGTCTGTGCATCATCCCTCTTTCATGTTTAATATTACTAAGGCCTAATTGCAATTAGTCTTTATTTTGTGAAGACAAAGGTAAAGAAGGGAAAGTTACTGCAGCCTTTTACTGTTGTATGTTCTCTGCTTCTGCTTAATAGTATTTCTTACTTTTCCTTTACCTTGTTTCTTTTTATTCATATGATATATTGATATTCTTTTCTTACTATTCTTTAAATCCCCATTAATTAAAATGCACCTTATACAATAATCGTGTATTTTACCAGTGTGGCTGTTCTTTTTCACAACAGAATACAATCAACTGGGTTGGAAAAGACCTTTAAGATCACCAAGTCAAACCATTCCCCAGCACTCTCAAGGCCACCAATAAACCAAGTCACTAAGGGCCCTGCCTACACAGTTTTTGAACACTTCCAAGGACAGTGATTCCACCGCTGCCCTGGGCAGCCTATTCCAATGTTTTGCTCTAGTTTTGCTCACTTTTATTTTCTTTCCAACCTTTTGCTCATTTCCATTTTGATATCCAGATCATTTATTCATATTTTTTTTTCTTTATATACATTCTACATTTTATTAACATGGGGATAATTTTCTCCAAGTAGTTAGTATAGACTCTATCAGTAACCAATCACCTCTCCTAGCTCTATTCTTTGATTACATTTCTGAGACCATCTTGAGCAGCTTCCAAAGTTACCCAAATCTTTTTCTAAATTCAGTTTCTTCCTTTTGTGTTTTTCCTTCTTGTTTCACAGTATCTGATTATGCAATTTCATTATGGCATCCACCTAAATTCTTATTTGTATGTTTTCATTTAAATCACTCAAAAAACCTGGAATTGTTGCCTACATCACTACTTCATTTGTTCATCTTCTTAAATATATTTATCCATCACAGCTGAAATAAAATAGTCAGTGAGCTCAACTGCATTATCTCTGTGTGTCTATGTGAGGCTTACAATGAATACCTGGGTATTTAAAAATTCTGTTATTAGTAAATTCTCTGTTGTCTAGTTGCTTAAAATAAAAACCTCATTTAATTTCTCATTTTGTCTGTACAGTCAAAATTTAGCCACCCTTTGCAGATTATTTCCTCATTTTTTTTAATTTTTATCCCAAAATTGGCTTCAAAATTCCTTCAGAACCACCAGATTTTCAGTGTAAGGACATTTTTTCACTCTCAGCTCTTCCTACAAATATTTTCTCTTTGCTTTCAATAAAGGTGCTCTGATGCAAATTAGGTAGTAATTCTGCTTATTGTCTCAAAGTCTTTTTCTGAAAAGAATTGCTAGAGTCTCTTAATTTGTGCATCAGTGCCTCAAATGTTCACCTACATCTATGTTGTTTGTCTCAGGTATATCCTATTATTTTTATATCTCCTGTTCTTTTGTTTCCCAGAACTGCCAATATTATTAACTTCTGGATTTGTCATCCGACTTTTTCATACTAGTCCAAATCTCTTGTAATTATTATTATAATTGACTAAATGAAAATACTCTTTCAAGTAAAATCCATGTATTTCCTTTTGCAGATTGCATTATCTTGATAAAGAATGTTGAAGGTTGCTATCTGCAAATCGATATTTTAATTTCCAGAATTATTCTCCAAGAATTATTCTTGTATGCTCAGCTGAAACTACAGGCAAGAATCTAAATCATGCTCACAAAGACTGACATGACTTACAATTGCTCAATAGCAATTCTTAGAAAGTCATAAATGAAGTTTTTTGACTTTCTAGTAGGAAAAAAAAAAATTCAGTAAGTTCTCTTTCCCTTCTCTTGTATCTAATCAAGGAATTGCAACTACTTAAAGTATTTCCCAAGTTTCAACTATCTACATGGAAGACAGTGGCACTTCTTGAGTAGATCTGGCAGATTTACACTACAAGTTATTAGCTGGTATTTATGAACAATTCACTGCTCTCAAACATAGTAAAATAGTCCCTTATTGTTGATTATGAGTGTTTTTTCACTAGAGGAGTCACTGAACATCTATATTCTATAGAAACATGTTTTATAAAAGTGTTGGGTTTTTTTTTTTTTTTTTTTTTTTTTTACCACAGATATCGATTTGTGACTAAAATGAATTTGAAATCATAAAATCACAGAATGGTTAGGATTGGAAAGGACCTTAAGACCATCCAGTTCCAACCTCTCTGCCAAGGGCAGGGACACCTCACACTAGACCACATTGCCCAAGGCTCTGTCCAGCCTGGCCTTGAATAGACAGGGATGGAGCATTTACCACTTTTTTGGATAACCCATTCCAGTGCCTCACCACCCTCATGATAAAGAAGTTCTTCCTTACATCTAACCTCTAGTTCCCCAGTTTAAACACATTACCCCTTATCATATCACTACAGTCCTTAATGAAGAGTCACCCTCCAGCACCCTTGTAGGTTCCCTTCAGGTACTGGAAGGCTGCTATGAGGTCCTTTTTTTGTAGGGAAAAAGGAAAGCGTTCACAAATAATATGCTGATATAGCTAAGGCAGGTACATTCTCATATTCCCTACAGTTATAAACTACTTGTTGCAATCACTGGCAATGTTTTCTGGCACAATAGCTTCCCTGACTTGTTAACAAAGACCTCCTGGCCTTTCCAAAAAGGTCAGATCAAACTTACTAGAGCATCATTGCTATTTAAGAAAAATTAAACTTTATATTTTTAGTCAGAGCTGAATGTATCATCTAAAATGCTCTCAAAGTCCTTGTATAATAATTGTAGTGTTCCCTGAGCACCTGGGAACTGAACTAAATTTTTTCTTTTTGTACTTTTGCTATTGTTTCTGTAACTCAGTGTTTTCAAGTGCACATTTTTTCATACAAATGTTTTCCAGAAGAGATTCCTTCCTGGCTTTTGTCCGAATTAAAGCCCATAGTAGGGAATTATTGTGGAAGGATGAAAACTGAGTCTTAAGAAAATGGTATTAAATAAACAATGAAAATATTCAGGGACATCAGAGTTTCATGAGAAAATGCAGTAGGCTTCAGGAGAAACACAAATCAAAACAATTTCTTAATTAACCAGCTTGCATGTAAACAGCTGCAGTGTAACACCCACACAGAGTGCATAAATTGGCATTGCATAAAAAGTTAAATATGTGATGGTAAGCCTCACTGTCAGGCAGTCAAGACATCTAAACTAGGATCCTATTTTTCATGACGGCATTTCATATCTTTATCTAGGTGCTTCAGGGTCTGGAACTGAAAGAATTAATGTGTCCTCCTTGATGGTTACCTCTATGTCTTTATCTTTCACTTCATATATAATACCCTTGGCACAACTTTCCTCCAACTACCCGAAGAAGTGGATTTCTGCTTCTAGCAAGAAAAACACATGAAAGAGTGATACATCTGTCTGGGGCTTATTTCAATGTGAAATGCTTTTGCATATAAATATGAATTTGAATGAACATGAACTTTACAAAATTCTTGAGACAGCTTTATTTTTGACAGGTAGGGAAGACACGTAACACTATCAGTAGCCAAATAATTGAAAGAATTATTTGTGAATGCTATCCCATCCCACTTGACATGTGAAAGAGGAGATGATCTTTTACAATACTGTTCACAGTATCTAGTTCACAGGAGAAACCACAGGCACTCCAGAGGTTAAAACACAAAACAACCATTAATTTTATTGTAAACTTCCCTAAAACTGTGTCAAGAGGAGCAAAAGTATTAGCAAGTTCTTACTCTAATAGAAGACCTGCAGTAGAGGGAAAAAAGGGAGAAAGAAAATAAAACAAAAATGAAGAGATGCACCACCCAGTGGATCCAGCGACATCTCCATCAGCAAGTTGCAGCCTTTTCAGTTGTAGTCTTTTCAGTTACTTACCCCTTGGTGAAGGCCTTGCAGCCAGTGATTCTGCTGATATTTAATTAAGAGGAGCACACACCACAAAGCTGAAGGCCGGTTTTGCGTTTTTAGAGGGTCAGGGCTGTCTTGGGACCTTCCCACAGGTGAGACTCATCCGCAGGGGGTCTGATGAGCACCAGGCCCGGTTAAAGCTGTGCCCCGACAGGAGCCGCCGTGTCTGCGCCGCCGTTGCCGGGCAGCTGATCTTCGCGGCCTCAGGGCAGATGCACAAGAACCATCCCCCTCCTTCCTGGAGCACAATCCCTTCTCTGCCCCCTCACCACCAACCCGCTGCTCACCACGGACAGGCGCTCAGCTTCCCTCAGTGCTTTCCATCTTTTGAGTTGTTTGGAGATGAGCACAAAAAGTGTTTCTTGACACCACCAAAGAATGCTCAGTATATATCACAGTGATTCAAGTTTTCTTTTTATTATTATAATAAGGTTATGTTAAACTGTATTGTTGGCATAATAGGATAACAGCATAAAACATCATCATATCAGATTAATTATGATAACTGTGCTGCTAGATGAGAAATGGGATGAGGGATTTTCACAATAGGTAGTCAAGAATATGCAAATATATGAACAAGTCAAGACTCATGCAAGAGTTTGGTTCACAATTCTGAAAAATTAATAAAAAATAATTCTATTAATTATGGTTTACAGGTTTGACTCTACAGTAACAGTAATGCTCATGTAGATTGTCCTCACAAATGGACACCCCTTTTTTCTTATCCCATTGCTAGCTTGGCTTTTGGAAATTGGTGCCTAATCTTCTCTAAAATCTAATCCCTGTCCAAATTAAACTCTGTTGTATGAATTGTTATTTTCTTATTTATTCTATCTGAGATTAATGTTATGTTATCTGAATGACTGCATAAGAGGTCTTGACTTTTTTCTATGCACATGGCTACCTCCAGACAACACCATAGCAGTCCTCTTCAGAAGCATCTGCAGACCTCGTAAACTGCAATACTCATCAAAATTAAAACTCCAGCGGTGGAGTCAGGAAATACATCTCTACAACCATAAAAACATTGGCAATTTCTTTTTTCTGACTATTCACCTGAGGATGAATACCCTTTCTTCAAAAACTGCTCTAAATACACTAAAATTACATAAATCCATAAGGCAGAATGGCCCTGACTCAGCATTTCCAATGTCAATCTGTTAAAAGCTACAGCTAAGTCCAAGTACTCTGGCAAAATGCTTACCATATCAATAGAACTTTTGACTCATTAAGGCCAAAAAAGAAACACTAGGTTCTTTTACTAACCCATTTGAAATAAAATAACACAGAAAAGTGTATGCACTAGGTAAGATTTGATTCTCTGCAAGTGCAATATGAAGAATTCTGACTCATCTGTATGTTGAGAATAATTAGAGAAGAACTGGACATAATTTTAAAAAATAGCTGAACCCTGGTGTAGAACTTTTGAAAACAAAGGGAGCTGAAAATGTGAATGTAGTTTATAAAATAATAGTTGGGGAAAACTACGGTTAAATTGGAAATTCAAAATCTCGTAATAATGTTAGATAAGATAAATCTCAAAGCATTTGTGTTCTGCATAGCCCAAATAAATTATAGCATATATATATCTCTTACAACTATAGTGAAATAACGTAAAAGGGGGCAAACACTGAGAGGCAGACAAGAGAAAAGTATTTTTAGATGAGTTTTGAAACAGATGGAGAATCATGTGGCTAAAATCCCATTTAAATATACAGCACTTTAAAAATTCAGGAAAATGCTGGTGGTGTTAGACCAAAAATAGGTATCTATATATCAGAACAAATTAAAAAAATACGGCAAGATAAGTGTAACTTAGATGGTGGCCTGAGGAAGAGAGAGAGGAGGGGGAGAAAGAGATGCTCCTTATAGCTACTTACAGTTCCTTTATGGTGGTTAATCTTAGTTGCCAAGAAACTTAAAAAAGTACAGGAAGGTAAAATTTAAAATTATCCTCTGTTCTGCATCCATTCAAAACTTCTATTTCTTCAGCCTCCTAAAAGTGTAATTTATGCTAATTTACTTTTCCTGAGATACTGTAAAACACTGGAAAAGTATACACTTCCGCTAATGTCCTTTAGGACATGAACAATCAGTGAAAAGTTTTATACATATAGTCATTGAAGTTGATCAAGTATATTTTTACTGTCAAATTTCTTCACATATTTTAACTGAAACTCAGGGTCTCAAGTTATTTTTCTTGTGCCCACAAAATTATTATCTGCTAAGCAACAAGAAATCTAAACCAAATGTTAAACTGTTAATGTGGTTGTGGGGTGCTATTCCTTATATATGTTCCATTGCTATTACTCTGATTTTCCAGCGTTATTACTAGTGCATTGAAATTTCATTTGGCATTAGGGCCATAGTTTTCTGAGTGTTAGGAATATACTTGTGGTGGATTGACCTTGTCTGCCAGACACCACCCCAGCTGCTCCCTCACTCCCCCCGATCACGGAAAAGACAGGGACATCACTAAATAATTAGTCACAACAATCCAGACTTGACATGGGGAAAATTAATTTAATTTATTTCCAATTAAAAGAAGAGTAGGATGGTGAAGAAACAAAGATGAAAACTAAAACATCTCCCTCCCACTCCCACCTCCACCTTCTTCCCGGGCTCAACTTCACTCTTTCAATCCCAGCTCCTCTAGCTCTCCATTCCCAAGTAATGCAGGGAGGATGGGAAAAGGGGTTTGTAAACAGTTCATAACATTTCATGTCTGACACTTCTTACTCATCATTCTATTCCCCTGCTCCAGCATAGGGTGCCTGTCATGGGACATTGTCCTTCAGGTAAAAACTGCTCCAGTATGGGTCCTCTATGAGCTGCCATGTGGATATCTGCCCTGATGCAGTCCCATCCTGAGGACTTCGCAGGAGTCCTCAAAGGCTGCAGGGAGACAAACTGTGTCACCAGAAGAAAAGGAAATCATGCATGTTTCCAGCAATGTATTGACATATACTTCCATCCTTTTCAGAGTCTGAATCAGACAAAATATAAATTTTCAAGCATTAATTTAGAAAGGGTAGGAGTTAATTACCTTTAAAGTAACAAATTAACTACTACTAAATACAAAAAAGTTCTTGAACAGCATCTAAACTTTCCATCAGAAATTCATGGTCAGAGGTGTTTTTCTACTATGTTTGTGACCATTTTAAACAAATAAAAAAGCATTGTTATGTTTAAAGCTCTGATTGAAATGTTGAGCAGCAGTCCATGTTTGAGATGTGGTAAATGAAATTGTATATAAATCATATCTGTCCTATCTGTCCTTCTGGAGATTTCATTTCTAAATAGGTTTGTGTTTATGCCCCCATATTACTATGTATGTTTCTTGTTACTATTGAAAATGACTGCCTATTACAGTAAATGATATACAGAGGAAGATGCTAAAAAAAAAATTAGCTGGATTGACATTTCAGATTTGCCCTAAAGCAATTAATATTGAAAACACTATAGTTCATTTTGTATTGAGAATATTTAGTAGTCATTTATCTGTTTTCTGTCCTGAATCCAGCTTGCTCATGTGCTCACCAGAGAAGGACATGAAAGGCCAATATTCATTTGGCACTTTTCCCTCAAACTTCCTCCACACATCATGCATTTCCAATATTATTCAGTTTGAGGTTGTGGGCACAGAGCTAATGTGAATGTTGTACAAAAGCCAGCTAAACCAGAAAGAACAATGCCAGCTACATGCCAATGTTTTCATTTTCTGACCAAATGCCTTCAGTTCCAGAAAGCCAGAGGCATTTAATAAGCTTGTCTGGCAAATAAGATCAATTTGCTTGTTAGGGGATCTAGGAGATGGAAGAAATTCCTGAAGATTCATGTATCAGTCAATTCATTGAAAGAAAGTGGGAAGTAAATGCAAAACATTATATTAAGAAGGGAAGGCTGCGTGGAGACCTCATAGCAGCCTTCCAATATCTAAAGAGGGCCTATAGGGATCCTGGGGAGGGACTTTTCATTAGGAACTGTAGAATCATAGAATCATAGAATAATTAGGGTTGGAAAGAACCTTAGGATCATCTACTTCCAACCCCCCTGCCAGGAGCAGAGACACCTTCCACTAAACCATATCACCCAAGGCTCTGTCCAACCTGGCAATGGGTTCAAACTTAAACAGGGGAAGTTTAGATTGGATATGAGGAAGAAATTCTTTAATGTATGGGTGGTGAGGCACTGGAATGGGTTGAACAGGGAAGTTGTGGCTGCTCCATCCCTGGTGGTGTTCAAGGCCAGGTTGGACATAGCCTTGGGTGACATGGTTTAGTGGGAGGTGTCCCTGCCCATGGCAGGGATGTTGGAACTTGATGATCTTAAAATTCTTTCCAACCGTAACTATTCTATGATTCTATGATTCTATGAAAATGAAGGTCCATGGGGCTCAATTTCTTTCCAAACTCATGCGGTGTTTAAGAAAACTGAAAGTTCTGACAGTAGGAAAAGTCTGAAAGATATGTATAAATTTGGTTGCCTATGACTATATCCTCAGAAAGAATTGGAAAACCTCTGCTTTCAACTGTGTGGTTTTACTGGCATGGAACAATGGTAAGTACAGTTCTGCAGTTTCAATGGGCTGAGTATAGTCCAGTGCATGCCAGCACTGAAATTTTGTTTGGCTTCATGGCCCAGTATTCTGGATGTTAGCAATGATGTCCAGAATCTGGAAATGCAGTATTTGATGATGGAATCAATTTTCCACTTAAGACCAGCTTTTAAACTTTAATATTTTAGGCAGGATATAGTATTCCTGGATCAGATTTACTGTAAATAGTTTATGAATTACGAATGAGTTGTGTATTTTCTAGTAAATTTTATTATTTTAAACACAAATAAAAATGCTTTAGGCAGAGTTCTATGACTTCTCTAAAGTTTTATTTTCTTAACCTAGCAAACAACTGGATGAGTAGAGTAATTACTGTATGAATGTATTTTGCCTTCCTGATCCTATTGAGTGTTTTCTATTATGCATAATGGAATTAAAGATTAGTAAAATGACCATCAAATTATTAAAACTTCACTTTGTCAATCTCAACTCTGTCCAGAAAGAAGGCTTAGCATTCTGAATATTATGAGTGACGTTATTTTTTAATAACTGCAGATATCAAAGGAACTTCTAGAAACACTATCAGCCTTAATAGTCACTCCCTATTTTGCTTTATTTGTGCAGCTATATTAAAAAGTAATGTCTTCTAATGTTGCTTCAATAGTAATTCAGCTTTTTAAATGAGTGACAACAGAGCTGTAAGAGTATGACCTGCAATTTTTAGCAGATGTTCAACAAGAGAGATCCTAAGGAAGAAATGGATCGAAGTAATTTCTGAAATATGTGTTAGGACCATGATTTCAAGCCCCAAATCCTATGATTTTCATAACCTTGCTTTTAAGAATTCCAGGTGGGATTGTGTCAAATATTTAACCAGCCTTAGCTCCTTTAGAAACTAGTACTTAATGGAAGATGACATAAAGCATCTCTAGTTAATTTTTTTTTATCATAGTTTTATCATAGACTCATAGAACATTAGAATAGTTTGGGTTGGAAGGGAGTTTGAAAGGTCATGCAGTCCAATCTCCATTTTTGTTATCCTTTTTTTTTCCTTCTTTCCACACTTACAAAGTACAGCATAAAGGGAAAAAAGTATCTTTTTAAAAGACTGAATTCATATTTTAAGGGTTTCCAGTAAGCAACCAGGATTAGGAGGGAAGAGCATCACAGCACAGAAACAAAACCTGAGAGGTGTTTATGTTCAGCTTTTAATTATATACTCAGAGAAAGCTAATTAATATGCCTACCATAAAAAAGACAAAAAAATGGTAAATAGGTAGGATGTTGTGTTAAAGGCTATCAGGGGTCTTCTAAATGAACTAATATTTTAAGTTTTCTCCTTCTAACGTTAGCTAGTTTGCTACTCATAAATCCCAACATAAGAATGTTTTATAGTGTTTTGCCTGATCAGACCAAAATGTCCACAGTGTCTGAATATGGAGCCACCAGCTTCAGGAATGTAATGAGACAGAGAAATATACCTTTAATTAAACAGGTCTACGAACATTATACTGTCATCATTAACAATGTCACTTAAATACTGCTTGAGAAATGGTCTATGTAAAATAAAGAATGAATTCCCATGCATCTCTCTTAAGTTCATGTATGACATTTCAAAAATTCATTCAGTATCATGGAAAGTCTTAATGACCTCTAAAGCTATCACTATGACATTTCGACTATCTGACACTGCTAATTCCTCTGCACTGTCTACAAATAATGACAGTATTGTAGTCTTGCAATTATCATTTCTACTATTCTTTTTGTGATTTAACCTGTACCACTAAGGAACAAGGACTGTTTAAGTGTATTTTTATTAGCCTTTTTAAAGACAACTTTCTGAGTTTCTCTGATGGCTGCTGGAAGTTTTTTTTTGCTTGTATTTAACAGCATTACTTCAAGTCATAACATCCTACAATATCCAGGTGAATATATTGCTATGTAAATAGTGCACAAATTTATTTATTTTCCTCACTAGATTTGAGGTTGACATTTTTCCATTTGAGGTTAATTAAGTGAAACAGAGGTATACAGAGTAGATGGGGAAGAAAAAATGTGTCAAAATTCTGTACTGTCTGGTGTAATACTGATCCACAGTTTGTCTGTACCAGAAAAGAATACATTTCATTCACCTATTTCCTGTGAATTAGTCTGAAGATGTACTTGTCTGATACCTTAATACTGAATACACAACACACTGTGGCTAAACTTGAATTTTATACTTTAAAGTTCTGTAATTTCCTCAGCTTTATTATGAATAACTTACAGAACATTCTGTTAAAGCAAACATTGGTAACATCAAGTAGTTCTTTCAGAACAAAAGAAAATTATCATGTTTCTGTTAAAAGTAGATGGAAATAATAAGATGGCAATATTAGAAGAAGAGCATCTTCAGTCATAGGCTTGCCAAACTGGTGAACAGGACTTTAAACTAAAGTTTCTGGTGGAGGGGAACCTCCATCCATCCCACTCCTACCAGTTTGATGCTATTGACACCAGAAGTGACAGTGACAGTCCCAGAGCCTGGACAGGGGTCCAAGGTCAATAGGACAGCAGCTGAAGAGCAACACAAAGGAATTCCAAACTGAAGTGGCATGGATTCGACAGACAGACCACTTGATGGATAAGGAATTGGCTGGATGATCACACTCAAAGAGTCATGATCAGCGGCTCAGTGGCTAAGTGGAGACCAGTAACAAGTAGTATTCCTCAGGTGTCGGTATTTGGACCTTTTCTGTTTAACATCTTTGTCAGTGACATAGACAGTAGGATTGAGAGCATCCTCAGCATGTTTGATGATGACACAAAGCTGTGTGATGCAGTTGACACACTTGATGGAAGGGATACCATCCAGAGGGACCTTGACATGCTTGAGAGGTGGGCCAATACAAACATCATGAATTCAACAAGGCCAAGTGCAAGGTCCTGCACCTGGGTTGGGGCAATCCCACTTGGGTTGAGGCAATCCCAAGAACAAATACAGGCTGGGAAGAGAACTTATTCAGAACAGTCCTGAGAAGGAGCTGGGAGTGTTGGTTGATGAAAAGCAAAACATGAGCCAGCAGTGTGTGCTTGTAGCCCAGAAGGCCAACTGTATGCTGAGCTGCACCAAAAGAACATGACCAGCAGGTAGAGGGAAGTGATCCTGCCTCTCTACTCCACTTTTGTGAGTCCCCACCTGCAGTACTGCATTCAGGTCCTCAAAGAAGGACATGGACTGGTTGGAGTGAGTCCAGAGGAGAGCCATGAAGATGATCAGAGGTCTGAAGCACCTCTCCTATGAAGACAGGCTGAGAGTTGGGCTTGTTGAGCCTGGAGAAACCAGGGAGAGCTTAGAGCAGCTTTCCAATACCTAAAGATGGCCTACAAGAAATTTGGAAAGGGACTTTCTATAAGGGTATGTAGTGACAGGGCAAGTGGAAATGGTTTTAAACTGAAGGAGGATAGATTTAGATTAGATATTAGGAAGAAATTATTTACTGTGAAGGTGGTGAGACACTGAAATAAGTTGCCCAGAGAAGCTGCAACTGCCCCATCCCTAGAAGCATTCAAGGTCAGGCTAGATAGGGCTTTGATAACCTAGTTTAGAGGAAGAGTCTCTGTCTGTGATGAGGGCTTGAACAAAGTAATCTTTAAGGCCCAACCCAGACTTTTCTAGCATTCTATGATTTGCAGCTAATGCAAACCAAAACTTTTCATTTATGTATAAATATATTTAAATCTGGAATATGTTCAAATCCAAATACTGTACAGAGTAGAAATGAGAATATATTAGAAGTTATGGACTTTTTTCCTATATTTCTAGAAAGTAATATATCTTACAGATGCAGTTATCCATCAGCTAACATCCTTAATAACACCTTTAGGAAGAATCTGGAAGGATGTTACAATGAAGTAACTACAACCTTAGAAAAGGGTAACATCTCAGAAATTAGAGATACTTATTACATTCCTCAATTACAAGTGAGTTTTCTGAAGTCTTCAAATCAAAAAATTAATCAGTATCAGTGAACAGAATATTAAAATAAGAGAATGTTGAGTTTTATTTTTAAGTCTGCCTCACAGGGTGAAAATGGCCTTGGGTATGATTGTGGGCTGTGTTTGGAGCTTATAGAACTTGCAGATGATACTGTTATGAGAATAAGGGTAGCAGACAGAAAAGGTTCTCCATATACTATAGAAGTTACAAAACTGAATACTGAGATAATTAGGTGAACTATTTCTTTGGAATAGAGGGGATTATACTCTGGAAAATACACTCCTGAAAACCTAAAACCCCTGTCTCCCAAACCACTTCCCAAGTGCAAGATCAGTGCAGTATCAAGCAGTGAAGGTTCCTCTTTCTGAAACTGGTGAACATGGAATTGCCAAATTTTTGAAGGAAATAAAGGTTCTCTGTAGTTGTGTACATTTATATGTATGGATTTACTTATATATACATGTCTTTGTGTGTCTGTATACATGAATGTCTGTTATTTTCTTCAAAAATTTTAAATCCAGTGGATAATGTCATTCACAGTTGCCAAAGGAGAGCCAAAGATGTCATTATCCCTGCAGGTTCAGTGACAGTAGGTGACCAGGGAGAAGCAAGATGTTATAAATGTCAATTTTTTCCCATCTTATTTTCAATAACTTTATGCATATATAATTTATTTCAGATAGTTTTTCAGATATTCTCTATTACCAACTGGCAGATAATGAAATTCAATATCCTGGTTCGGAGCTTTTGTCCCTGATCTGGTTTTGGATGACTCCTTTGGAAAAGTATGTGGCATGGGATTTTGTTGGTCTGGTGGAGTATAGACACCTCGGTGAGTCTGTGACAATTTGTTATGGATGCTGCTCACTGTCACAATTATATTTTTTTTTCAAATTCAGCTTAAGCAGCATATAATTAGTTATAAGAACTGCAGTTTGGAAGAGCATTTTGAGGGCTTCTTGGCATATCTAGTGATAAAACACATTACTGCAAAGTGTAAGCTACATATGAAGGAAAAAACTGAATGCCCTTATTGTTTCATCCTGCGTCCTTTGACATACAGAGTGCTTGTAATAAATTGTCTATCTTTGCCTTTTACTCAGAAGGCTTCTCCTTGTCAGGCCATTCACTTCAGTTTCACCTCCCATTTAGTTATTTATGCTGCTATGGTCCTCAGGTATATGAAGGAGCTTTACAACTATTATTATAGAACATACATTTCTGTCAGAGTAGATGCACTCTGAAATGAACATTTTCTCTTCAGGAATCTTTGTGTGTAATACTTGAATGAACTTTACAACTATTATTGTATAACTTACATTTCTGTCAGAGTAGATGCACTCTGAAATGAACATTTTCTCTTCAGGAATCTTTGCATGTAATACTTGAATATATCAGACCTATGGTAATATTTCGCTGAAAAAGATAACAAGATAAATGTTTACAGCATATGGCAAATGCTGAGAAATCATATCTATTATTTAATTCAGGCTATTTTAGACGTGAGACTTGGGGACCATGCAAAGGGCTAAAATCAATAACTGAACTTTCCTAGATCAAGCATCTAAATTAGGTGCTTAAAATAGTACAAATACCACTAATTAGGTTGTAGTGCTGTGCAAAATTATCATCTGGGCATCATAAGACAAAGAGGGGTTAACATCCTGCCATTGCCAGACTTTGACATGCATGCTGAGCTAAAATAATATAAAGGAATATAGCCTCAAAATGAGCGATGTAATCCTTTTAACTCTGTTTTGCAATTGTAAGGCATTAAGTAGCATACAGCATGTATTCAGACAGTAAAAGATGTGGACCAGCTGGAGAGAAACTGGTGAAGGGAATGAGAGTGGTCAAAGGTCAAAGAAATGTGATTTTGGGTGAAAGAGTAAAAGGCAGCATTGTTTGACTCGGAGAGAAGACTAAGGAGACTAAGGTCACAAATGAAGTTCACCTTTAAAAGGAAAAGAATAAATTCCTTCCTCTATTTCTGATGGATTGCAATAATAAAGAGCTTACATTGTAACTCTGGAAAATTCTTTTGCCTAATGCAATTGATTACATTGCCATTGGGGTTGTGTGGTCTCTATCAATGCACATCTTTTATAATCAGTCTTTAAAAAAATATGTCAGGACTGTCATAAGTTGCTTGTCAGAGAGCTAAACAAACAGATGACTTCTTGAATGCTGGTTCGATCCTATGAATCTCTGAAAGGCATCCCTTTCCTTAAACAAAACTAAGAACTGCACACGGACTGTATGTGGGACAGAATGACTTTCCTTCACTATGTTTCTCACATGTTTTACTTCTGATTTAGAAGATTTCTTTATTTGACTACTTTGACTGCAGTTTTCCAGCAAGGGAAAATTTCTGTGCAGTTTTCCGCACTAGGAAAGAGCACAGAAAGTTGGAACAAAATGTCTCTTTCACACGTTTGCTTGAAACTTTGAGGTTAGTGGTTCCTAGTTCCTCATAGTGAGCTGCTTTTTTAGTATCATGTGTAGTCCCATTTTTGTGATACTTAAATGGTGAAAAGTCACTGGAACGAGCTATATAATTAACTTGCTTGTGGGGAAAGTAAAATAAGAGTCTAGAATATTAAAAAAACCCAAAAGACTTCATTCTGCTGCCCTTATAGAATTGCTATGTGTTTATTACAGCATTTGAGATGTTAGCACAGCCTAATCACAACATAGAGGTGATTTGACTCAGTCACATATTGTTTCCTAACCTGTCCTCTTTCTCACTAAGCCCTTAAAATGGACCAGGTGCTGCAATTTTAGTGAATTTTGAATAACTTCTGAATATAAGCAGCTTTAAAAATACTTTGTCTAGCATAAAATACTAGTTCTTGACTATAAAATAGGTTTACCTGGAGTCTTTTCTCCTACCTTCCATGAAGGACAATCAGAGACATGGCCACTCTTCTTGCTTTAATAGCTTGTATAGCAATGTATTCTTTATGTGTTATAGATGAAGACATATTAATTAATAAGCAGAATTTAGGAAAAAGGTTCCCTAGACTGGTAATTTTATGTGAGTGGAAAAATTAGCAGTCTTCACTGGGCTGTGGTTTGTTTTCCATGTCCTGCTGCTGTCTACAACAGCTGGCACCAAAAGCTAGCTGTTCTTTAAGAACTTCTTGCAGTGAAGATATGATATTTTCCAACAACTCTGACTAACTTGTACTACCCTTGTGGTCTGTACAAATATTCAGGTTTTCCTTGAATCTTTTAAAATTATTGATGTCCACAATTTTTTGTGCAAATTATTTTCAAAATTTTGGAATGTAAAAAAAATATAAATAAATAGGTGTTTCTTCATCAGATGCTGTCCTGGTGGATAATTCTTGCTATCATGCCTTGAATCCTACCTAATTCTGCATTGCCCTTTTTGGAGTAGGCTACATATTAATCCAGATGGAATTACACTTTTGATTTATAGAAAAGGTATTGTAACATTTTCAGAAGATGGACCACTCGGTGGATAAAGAACTGGCTGGATGGCCTCACACAAAGAGTTGTGCTCAATGGCTCAATGTCCAGCTGGAGGCCAGTAACGAGTGGTGTCCCTCCGGGATCAGTGTTGGGACCTGTCTTGTTCAACACCTTTGTCGGTGACACGGACAGTGGGATTGAAGCAAGTTTGCCAATGACACCAAGTTGGGTGGATCGGTTGATATACTGGAGGGAAGGAATACCGTCCAGAGGGATCGTGACATGCTTGTGAAGTGGGCTGATGCCAACCTGATGAAGTTTACCCATGCCAAATGCAAGGTCCTACACTTGGGTTGGAGCAATCCCAGGCACAGCTACAGGTTGGGGAGAGAAGAGGTTGAGAGCAGCCCTGCAGAGAAAGACTTGAGGGTGTTGGTCAATGGGAAAATGAACATGAGCCTGCAGTGTGCGCTTGCAGCCCAGAAAGACAACCGTGTCCTGGGCTGCATCAAAAGGAGTGTGACCAGCA
>JAOEHX010055749.1:26980-57641 GCA_025448015.1 Bolborhynchus lineola
TATATTAGATAGTGTAATGCTGGCAGTGTTCAAAAGTCACTTCTTATTTATTTACATCGCAAATGCTATTTTAAAATGCATCTAGTGACAATGAGTGGTTACTTCTGAAGAAAAATATGACTGGAAAACATGTATATTTTTAACCTAGGCCAGATTCCTCCTCATGATACTAAGTTCTTAGTATAGTTTTTAATATTTCTATTTGACATATGTTTTGTCAAAGTAATTAATGTTTCTTTGAGTTTTTCCACTTTATTTTAATGTTTGTGCTTCAGTTTAATGTCAGGATTAGATCATGAGTGCAGGACTTCATATAACATCTTTTGTTTCAAGTGTTGTCCTTAAAGGCAGAATTCGCAGCGTAATTGTGTGCATCTGCATGATACTCACTACCCAGCATTCGCCAGACCCCACTGGGGCTTTTGAGATGTGTTGCAATGAAATACAAACAGGTGTCTGTGAAACCCCCTTTGCATGAAGCGCTTATGACTAAGTTTATGCCTTGCTTTTAAAGAGGAAACAAGGTATATTGTTACACAATGCGTTTGTATGGTGGGCGCTCACCTGCGACATCCTGAAGAGCTTGCCTGCTGTTAGAGCTCAGCTTCATCACCAGCCTTCAGCTCTGAGGCCCTTGCTGGGAAGTGTCTGCAGTGATGTGCACCATGATGGAGGACTGAGCACAGAACTTGAGTGATTCATGTGCTGTGTGAGACATGACAGGAGTGCATTTTGACAAGTTCTAAGAGGAAGAGTTTTTGTGGAGTCTGATCACACCCTTTCTTGCAAGATTTAGAACTTTAAAAGTGCTTCAGTTTTACAGAGCTTTTACATCTTTTTTTCCCCTCAAAACTGAAAATGAGTAATGTTACTTGTTCACTAAGATCTGATGAAACTATATATCAGCAAAAGATCAAGTGTCTGACCTCAGTATTTTTGCTTTGTATAGACGACTGTTAAGAAGTCTTTCCTTTTAATTAAGATTCTGAAGTAACAGGAAGGCAGGTTGATGTTGTGTAGCTCAAGTCCTGGTTTGTTAGTCGTAAGTTAATGAGAAGAAAAGGCAATCCAGACTACTGGTGGTAAAGAGAAAAAAGAAATGCATTGGGGAATTTGAGAAAGGATGGTGGCAGGACATCATCGCCAAAACTGGGACTTCAGTAGAGAAACTCCAGCAGGATAGATTACAGTTTGAAAGGAAAAGAAAGAAATGGAGACCTACCAGCACTTCTCTCAGGTGGTGGCTTCTGTGACTGGCAGGTAGATGGAATGGGGGCCATGAGCGGACAGATAGAAGAATCATGTGAGATGGAGATGGGGAGAGCACTGGGGAGGCCTTTGGGCAGAAGTGATCAGGTATAGTGGCAAAACTGTGTGGGGACAGGGCAGAGTGATACTCGGTGACAGGTCTTGTGGGAGAGATTAGGACTGAATAGTTGACGGGGAAAGTGTTGTGATGAGGAGTTGCAGCAGCAAAGAGGGTGAAACTGGATCATGTACTTATGCAGAAGGGAGTGTAAGTCAGGCTGCAGTATTACCCAGATGCTTGAGTATCCCTTAAAATTCTTCTTTCTGTAGCTTCAGAAATGGAACATGAGGTTCCTAAAGCACTGTGACATACCTGGCAAACTGGGCAGGGGGCTTCGTTAGTGCTGGTCCCTGTAGGGAATGACAACATGCAGCACCAACCCTTTGGTCCGTGGGGATTGTGTACTGGATGCCTGTGTTCCATGGACCAGAGAAGCTAGCTTGCTTCGAGTAAAGCACATCTGTGTTATAACAATCTGCAGCAAAATTTCTAGAGTGGATCAATTTTTATTTTTTAATGAGGATTGTTTGAATTATAAATAAAATATATATTAAAAGAGTTTCTTAAGGATGTCTCCACCACTACCTTGAGAAAGCACATATAGGCTGCCATTGTGGTTAGAAAATATCTTCTTTAACATGAAGGGCTGTTGCTTGACATGCAGTCATTCATTTTCTCTTTCTTTAGCTTCTCCCTCCCTGAAATCTGCTGTGTGGTTGCATGTTTTTTGTTTATTGAATGCTATTCATTTTTTTCTGATAGTTATCAACATACAATCTTTCACAAAGAGTAAGATAGTATTTTTCAAGAGCCTAGTCAGATTAGATGATACTTCTGCTTTGCCTTACAAAAAGCAATGCAGTAAGGCACTGAATTTTACTAAAAGTATTAATTTTTGATCTGTGGTTTATTTTGATTTTTCAGAACATTTAGTAATTCTAAACACAGATCTGATTGATTTTATTTACAGCTTAAATGTCCAGCATTTTTTGGCAGTTAAATACCAGCATATTGAGTTACATGTCAAATAGTGAGGAATGTGAAGTTTAAACCTGACAGTCAGAAGTGTAATTTTAATTGACTTGTCTCCAGCTCTTTGACAGCATGAGGGATGGAGTCTAAGGAGCATTCTGCTTTATAAGCAAAGACCACCTTTCCCCTTTTCCTTTGTTAGCCTTTAGTGTATTGAAATACCACAAAACTGTGTGCTTCTGATTTCCTCCCAGAGCATTTCCACCCTCTTTACTAGGTGAAACAGGAGTCCCACTGTAAAGATTTTACTGACTGTGCTACAAAAACTGCATCAGAACTCCAGTGCACAGCAGGCTGAATGGAAGTTTACCATTTCACTTTTCTGGTGGTATAATAATATTTAGTCAGAGGGTGGTTTGCTGAAATTCTTGTGATGAGAAAGAATGGTAATATAAGAACTAATGGCCATATCTTGTAATATGGAAGTGTTGCCCAGATCTGCAGTGGGGTTTTCATGAAAGCAGGGCTTATTTTTCATGAGTCCAGGGAGGGAAAACCAGAACTACTCTCATATGTTTGGGGAAAGATCTTTTATTTCTCTCTGATTTTAAAGTGTCTGTTGAAGAATCTTTTGTGGGAGCTAGAGCCAAAGATGTCTGGATGGTCTCCATTTGACCTAGATGAGAACAGATTACTTTTTCTTTTATCCAAGATGAATAAGATCCAAAATACTGAGTCCATACCATAGTGCAGGAATTTGTGGACATGCTTCTCATTTTTGGAAAATGCCAGATTCTTAACTTGTAGTTACAGATGTTGGCAGTTAACAACTCATCAGAAAAACCATGTTAGAACTGTTCTGAGGGGGCAAAAACTGAATCTTAACTGTTAAAACTGAGAATGGTATTTGAGGCTTATATTTTTTACATTGCCTGAACTAATGTTCTGTGGTTCAGCTGCTATCCCAGTTGACTACAGTGTTTTCCCCCTGGTTTCCTCCAGAGAGTTGGCCGAATCTGCAGCAAAGTTGGGCTGTTATGCCAACCTTAGGTGGGTGGAGGGAATGGATTTCTTTTCCATCTCCTCAGTTAAATGAGGCATTAAGCTGCTCTGCCTTGCTGTTTGTCATTGATTTCTCCTTTGTTTTGAGAAATACTGTTTATTTTGGGAGGAGTATTCCCTCACACCTCCTGTCTGAAACTTCCCATTATGGTCCATCTTTACTCAAATGCTATTTACACATTTCAGGATCCTCACTGATAGAAGCCAGTGGAAAAGAAATACTTTGGGGTTGGACTGAACCTGTAAAATAACGACGCTTGTAAAATCCCTTCCAGGAACTTAACAGACATTTCAAAACTGGAGAATGCTTTTCAAAAACAGAGCTACAGATGGATTATTTTGCTTTGTTCTCTTTTTAAAAAAACACTGTTTTCAAGGAGAGCATTAGGAAGAACTGGAGAGCCTTCTGGTGTTCCATGAAGTGACAGTCTCTTAGGTTAGGTGCATGGGAAAGCTCTGTACGTATTTATATAATTACTTTTAACTAGTGAAGAAAAGGGTTTTTGTCTCGACCTGGCAGCAGCTGGTTTCCTATGCTGATTGTTTTCTTTTCCAATCTATTTCCTTCATTACGAACTTTCACAGTTGCTGTTGCCAGTTCTGGTGGATACAGCTTTTAATTTCTGTATCTTTGTCTTGATATGGGATTCTACGCTGAACAATGCGTGGGCAAAAGGCTGGGTTTGCTGTGCAGTACCCAGATCATGTTTTAGAATTCCTTTGGGAAGTGACCTGCCAGTTGAGGATCTGGTCTTCCATCTGAGCCTGTTTATCCATAAAGCAACTATGGCATCAGTGAGGGACTGGGACTTCCTAAACACTGTCCTGTTACGTTTTGTTTTCTATTTAAGTCAGTTGTTAGGACCCATTTTCAATAGCTGCTCCAGGTCTGCATCACTTTCTTTGAACTGTCAACATGAGCTTCATCTCACTTGGATTGAATTTCAGGCTATGCCTACAGCAGCTCTGGTTTGTTGCAGTGCTCTGCTGTAGAGACAAAGTGTGCTATAGGAGGTGAGGGAAGAGAAAGGAAGAAGCTCACCACTAGCTCCTCTGCTCCCACCCAGCAGATTAGCCCTGAGAAATCTGAATGTTGGGGCTAGCTCTGCCCAGGCTCTGCAGGCAGAAACTGAGAGCTGGAGAGAGAGAGCCCAGAGCAGGAGCATGAGACTAACTTTATAAATAAAGCAGCCAATACTGCTATTTTATTGTTTTTATGTTGTTTGGTATCACGTGGATAATCTCAGCACTAAACTGCATTGGGTTATCAACCATGTTGCTGCCCTCTGTGAGTCAGCTCTTCAGAAGGTAGGCTTTTATCTCCAAGAATTTTAAAACTAAACCCCTTGGTATTAAATGTGCTGTAAGTAATGCTGGTAACTGCTTCCTCCCCCAAAATATAATAAACAGACTGTTGAAGCTCAGTATCACTACTGCAGAACCTGTTGTTTTACCTCTCTTCTGCTGGACAGTTGTAATAAAGTCCTCCTTTGCAGGGCTGGGAGTGGAATGTGTGCTCCTCTCTGTGCCTAGTTTGGCAGCTGCAGTCCTGCTGGCTGGTTTTCTGTGTTTAACATGTTACTTCAGTTGAAGTTCTAATCAGATTTTAAATGAAACAAATGTAAATTTCAAACGCTTGTATAATTCTCCTTTATTGTTCGTTTTTTTTTAATTGCTTAAATGTATTATAGGCATAAATGGAATTACTAGCTAGAACATAAAACATGAGGAAAGACTGATAGGGACTTGAAGAAATAGTCTTGACAGGTTCACCTTGTTTGGAAAAACAGCTTAGCTTACTACTTCTGCACATGGGTTACCCCTGAGGGTGAATTGGGAGATGGGGATTTCTTGCCATGTATAATTGAATAAGTGCAGTGAATCTTGCCAAGAGGGTGGTGGCTGTGTTTTCCCATGTAGGTTGAGATTAGAGGTATTGGACAGGTGGGTGGCTGGTGTTTTTGTAGAACAGCTTTTATAAGTGAAGTCTTACAGCAGAATCATAGAGTAGCAGGGTTGGAAGGGACCTCAAGGATCATCTGGTCCAACCTTTCTAGGCAAAGCATGACCTAGAGTAGTCCCAGGACCTGTCCAATTGAATCTTAAATGTGCCCGCTGTTGTGGAATCCACCACTTTCCTGGGGAGAGTATTGCAATATATCTGTCCCCTCCATGGTGATTGATAGCAACATGGAATATTTTTCAGAGTAACCTTCTCTGTAGACTCTATGACTTGTGAGATTGTGGCCATAGAGAGCACGCTGGTAAGTTTAAAAGCTTTATACGGTGAGCTTTGGTTTCTGTTGAGTTAAAAGTCCTGGAGGAGCTGCGGGATGTGCTGCCCACACTCACCCTCTGGTTAGGAGGAGGAAGAATTAGATTTGGCACAGCCAACTGCTGGTCCCTGTTCTCTATCACACATTGCTAGCAATCTTGAAAAGGGGTGTCTCTGTGGAATAAAAAGCAGTATCCCTTTGTGTATTTCTGTAGTAGAAGTACTAAAGGCAGTGCCTGACGAGCTGCAAAGACAGTGTGTCACTCTGGTATCAACAGTCAAGGAAACTGCAGCTTCTTCTGAAACAGAGGGTAGTGTTTTCTGTTAACTTCATATCATGCTGTTCAAGGGGGATGTGGATGTGAGCAGAGGAAGGCTGTGTACTGGTATGTTTTAGTAGAGCCGCATTGCAAGGACCCCTTTTGAGCACTTTGAAAACCGTTCCTTGACCTTACAGTTTGCTGTCTTCATAACAGCTCACATGACATTGCCAGAGTAGTTGCAAAAAGTTTGCCTGTTAACCTCGTAGTCTGGAAAGCTGGATGTATGAAGTGGCTGTCTGAAGGTCTGCCTTCCGAGACCCTTGGCCAGGCCAAGTTTTCTGTACTTAAGATTGTTGTTGCCACAAGAACTGCAGATGTTTGCTCAGCAGACAAACAACGTTGATGATAAAGCAAATTGACCTTTTATGGAACAAGCTATTTGGAGCACATTCCTAAGGCAGTTCTTTTTTTACTTTCTTATTTTTCTTTCTTTTCTTTCTCTTTCTCCATCAAACTGCTTGGCTGTATGTTGACATCTCTGTTGCTAGAGGTGATAACAAAAATTAGAGATGAGTTTACAACACTACAAACCTCATCCAAACCTATTTTTGTCAGCTGTATTTTACTGAAGTTCTTCTAATGGTGTTTATTTTTCCAGTGTCCCTATGGGAACCCTGGAAAATTTCAAAATGTAATAATTAAAGAATGACAGGTCTTTCCTTACAATGTAAAATGAGGGAGAGTTTTGTGGTTTAAACAGCTATGCTGGTGCTTGTTAACAAGATATTTTGCCTTGTAATCTAGCCAGGCCTATAATGGTCAAAAAATGTTGAAGTTGAGAACTACAAGTTTGTTTTCCATCAGTTGTTTTTCAAGTTAAAAGGCTTTAATGGCTTGCTCTAATTTGTCCAGTAGTATTAATATTTGTATTAAATCACTTGGTACAGTACAGCTGAGGCTGTCCCATTAAGGCTGTACATTGTGTTGTTGCTTACTTTTTCCTATTGCAAGACTTTTATTTTAAGGTATAAAACAAAAATTGAAAGTTTGAGAATCTCTGAACTTGAGTAATACACTTCTTTTGAAATTACATTTTAAAAGTAGCATTATTTAATTGTATAATTAAATCTTTTAAAAAAAAACAAAACCCAAACTATTACAAATGTAAAACTTATCACTGCAGTGAAAACCTCAGCACTGTATGGCTGCATCTTTACTCTTTGTAGCTAAGCTCTATTTTTTTAACTATGAGCTGATGTTCCTGTAATTATAACAAATGTAGCTTCTGGTAGAGAATTGATTTTTGGCATCTGGGGAATGTTAGAAAGATTGAATAAGTTCGAACTTTGGAACCTCTGAGATTTTTAAAAGGTTTTCAGCCAGTGCACCACTAACATTACTGGAGCTGTGCTGGGTGTCCCCTGTCCTGAAGAAGTCATCTCCAAAAATACTGCATGCTGTATCATCTAGGCCAGTATTGCCCTTCTAGTCATCACTCATCAGCATTTTAATTTCTCATGGAATACAATATTGTTTTGCTTTTTGAGAGATAAGGTAATACTGTCCAGAGTGAACATTATGGCACGCTTTGCTTTTGCAACTGTAATTAATAACCTAAAAGACTGTAAAGAAATCTACAGCTTGACTCTTTGTCTCCCCCGTCCCCTAGCCTTTAAATGTCAAAGAAGCAAAAGAAAGCTTACTGCATAAGCTTTTTCTCACAGTATTTTTGGCTTAGTTCTTATTTCTCATTGTTTCTAGCTTTAAACTTCATTATATTACATTATGGAATATAGATGAAGAAGCAAAATGGTCTGTTGTTTTCAGGGCTCTGATTGCATCTATTCTGTGTTGCTGTTACCTTGTTTGGTGTTTTATTTCTGGTGTGCTGGGTTTGTTTTTATTTTGTTCTTTTTGAATGATTGATATTTTCCTTTGTTTCAGCCAAACCTTTTACATCTAAAGTGAAACAGATGCGACTCCATAAAGAAGATTTTGAAATCCTGAAGGTGATTGGTCGAGGAGCCTTTGGGGAGGTATGTATGCGAGGGAGGTGGAACGAAGGGTTGGAACAATCTTCTTACACATCTGCAGCACTGAGGAGAGACAGTTAATAGCAGCAGACTGATGCTCAGGTTTTCACATTATTTAGCCATAATTGATATTGTAGGCTCACTTCATGTTTGGTGCAAGTACGTTTTGATTTATACATTCTTTGACAGCTCTTTTTAAGTCTTATGTTAGTGGGAGATGTCCCTGCCCATGGCAGGGGGGTTGGAACTAGATGATCTTAAGGTCCTTTCCAACCCTAACTATTCTATGATTCTATAAGAGAAGGCAAGTTCTCATAGATTCAAATGTCTGATGAGAAATCATTTGCTTGACTGCAATTCTTTCCAATCAGCAGGCCAGGGAGTTACTGATGGTATAAAGATTTAGCCATTTTTAATCACCCTAATAACAAAATGGCCTAAAAGTAGTTTTCAGCAACTTGAACAGCCAAATTTTGATATTGACATTTTAAGAACACTGAGAAACCCTTTTACTCCTGTCACTTTTTCTGTTTTTAATGAATCCTTGAATGTTTTTCCTTTAGTTTTCTTGTTAGTTTCTTTTTCAGTTTTCATCTACTGCTGTCAAACCTATACATTTTTCTGCTGCTTCTGATTAAGCGATCACTTATTAAAGTCATCAAAGAAGGCTTTTCATCACCAGGCTTTATACTAGGCATGCCACATTAGAGAGGCTGAGGAAATTGGAATAAATAAACGTCAACTTTCTGCCCCTTCTTAATTATATTAGGTGCGTGTGCTTTGTTTTTCATGTAGGATGCTATGTAAGTAGCAAGAGCAACCTAATGTATAACAGTGCCTTGGATTTTTGCTAGCCAAATATACTACAGATGGGGATAGTGTATAAAGCTTCTGCAGAAGGTTCTCCGTACTGACTCAAAAATATGCGTGGACTGAAACTCAAAGTACAAAAAAGATTTTCTGAGTGATACCTTAATTGCTTTTGCAACTGGAAATAGTTCGTTGGGTTTTTTGGGTTTTGGTTTGATTTTTTCCCAGTTCTCTTCGGTATGACAACATTTCTGGAGGCTCTGTGGCATGTGATAGAGTTGGTTTTATGTTCACTTAAATGTTTCCATCGTATGTGAAAATCAGTCTTTATTAGTCTGTAATTATAGAAGAACAGACTTCCGCAGGTAGTATGTAAGGAACAAGAATTTTTCCTGTAGTGTATTATCATACGCAGATATCATCCTTAGGCAATTAGCATTAAAAAAGCAGTATTTATTTAGCTACCTTAGCACTTTGGTTTGTTTTTTTTCCATCTGGAGTAATGCTCCTTTAGAAAGGTGGCTGAAGTCTGAAGTTACTCATGGATAATTGTCTTTAATCTAAACCCCTGCCACAAAGAATGTCACATTCTCCATTTTGAGGTAAACGTTTCTGCTTAAAACGTGAACTTTTCTCAGTGCTGCCCATAACAGTTGCAGCCGAGTCCATGCACAAAGTGTATAAGGTTTAGGAAAAGTCACTGATGTGGGTGCTTTCTTATGAGAAGAATCATATGTGAAACCTGCCATATGTTGTGTTTTAAAGAGAAGTCATTTTTGTCTGCTAATTCAGCATCAAACTCCACAGGAGCTAAACCACAAAAACCCTGTAATTCTTTCTCAGGAAGCTTCTTTGTGGTGAATCATCCCATGAACAGTGAGAGGATAACTTTCGCCACTCTCTTCTGGGGACAGTCTGTGCAATTGGTTAGTTATCCTCTTTTAGGAACAGTGTCTCTTTCTAATTCCTTATCTGAGAAAGATAGCATGACTCAGCTGTCAAAATCTTCAGTAAGGGGAAAATTGAAGTTCTCAGTTGAAGATGTTTGGGTTTGTATGTTCTTAAAGTAGGACTTACAAATATTTGCTAGGATATATGTTAAATATTCTTACTAGCTTAAAGAATTGTAGAATTATAGAACAGTTTGGGTTGGAAAGGACCTTAAGATCATCCAGTTCCAACCCCCGTGCCATGGGCAGGGACACCTCACACTAGACCATACTGCCCAAGGCTCTGACCTTGAACACTGCCAGGGATGGAGAGTTTGCCACTTCTTTGGGCGGCCTGTTCCAGTTCCTCACTGCCCTCATGGTAAAGAACTTCTTCGTTTTATCTAACATGAACTTCCTCTGTTCTAGTTTGACTCTATTGCCCCATGTCCTAATGCTCCAGTCCCTAATGAATAGTCCCTTTCCAGCATCCCTGGCAACTTTCAAGTCCTACACAGACATTTGTCTAAGAAAACAAATTCTCTATGAAATTACTAATTTTCTCTTAAAAAAAATCACCAGTAGATATTCAAGCAATGTTACAAAGAAGGCCGTCAAATTTTCCGGGTACTTAAGCCACCAAAAGCTATATTAATATAAAATTGCAAAATGTGTATGATTCAGTAAACTGCAGTTGGTTTACTGAGACAGATTAAGAAATCTGGAAGAATGTATTTTCTTTCCAGCAAACTATAAATGAGGCCGAGGTTGCTTTAGGTTACTGGGGAGGAGTAATTTTTGTCTCCTGAATCAACATAATTCTGAAGTTGTGTAGACTACAAAGTTGGTGCAAGTTTTCTTTGGCACAGCCTCAGACTTGTTCTTATTTTGATACACTACTCAATTTCTTTAATTTACATAGTCAAGAAATCTTTCCCTTGTTGTTTTTACAAGTTTGATGTAGGCACAGAGTAGTTGAAACTGCTTATTGCTTAAACTGTAAGAGTTCATTGTTCCTAGTTTTCCTTTTCCCCTTAACCCTACTTGCTGCTGGTCTGAGAATGATTCCTTTTTGTCAAATTAATGACATGCCTCTTCCCACTGCATGCATGCATTTACTTACCTCAGATTTTATGTAAGAGTCTTCAGAAAACACATGTTTTGCTTGGAGGATTACCCTGGTGAAATTAATAACACGGGCATCAAGTGTTTCATTGTGCTGGCTTCAGGCAAGATGGTTTGAAAAACATGACTAAACAAGGTGACTTGAAACTTGGGAGTTGAAGACAGCTGTGAGGAAAGGTGAAGCCACTGGGCAACAGCAACGCTCAGCAGTATGAAGTGCAGCCTGTTAAAGGTTCCAGCTAATACCAAAGTTTACAGTTCATTCTGTTGCTGCTTAAAACCCTCAAAAGTTCAGTGCTTGCTTACACAAGCAAGTATTATGTCATTGTGTTGCTGATATTTTGAAGATGATGAATTTTGTATGTCTGAGAAGTAGTTAGTTACGCCTAAATTTTGGCATCCAGTTATGGGGAGTAACATTCTCTCTTCCTGTACCTGAAGGATTGCCTGCTCTTGGTGAACGGGAAGACCAATGCTGAGGTGGGGTGGTTGTGGGCTTTTTTGTGTTTCTTCATTAACATTTGAGTAACTTCTGATTTAGCTTTTTTCCTGATGAAGGCTGTTCTTGCTTTTTAAGCAAAGGAAATATGCAGACATGTACCATAGAGACAAGTAGCCTTGTTCAGGGAAGAAGGGGTCTGACAGCGTGCTAGGCTGCACTGCTGTTTGTGGGAAACACAGAAAACTCTTGGAAGGATGGGAAAAAACCCTCTATCTGCCTAGACCAAGATGTTTACATCAGCACATACCAATCATTTTTTGTCGGGCTGCTCACAGGAAAATGTAAATTTATAAAACCCCAACCTTTAAAAGTCAGATTTTAAGAGATTCCAGTGGCAAGACACTTCAGGAGAACTAGACAGGAATGATGACCATTTCTTCTGTCTTGACAGCTTCATTGGGGAAGGGAGAAGATCAAAACACTGCTCTGTGTGTATTTGGCCCTTTTTGTGCCTAGTATATCCTTCAATGTGTGTATGTAAACACTGCCTGGGGCTGTAATGGTGTTTTACATGTTTTTCGTTACAATTAGAAACTGCATCAGGCTGCTCCTTGTTGAAGTGTCAGGTTTTTCTTTCCCAGGCCTGAAATAAGCATTTTAGAATTCACTTCCATTAAATCACTAAGCCATCCCCCCAAAAAAGGTGCTCAGGGCTGGAAAATTATGATGTTCATGATCTTTTGTGTGTCTGTGTGTTAATTGATACAGAATAGCATTAATGGCTTTCGTAGTAAAAGAGTGCTTCTGACTGATCGTAAACACAGCTGGTTAACATGAATCTACGTTTGTTCTTTAGTCACTCCTCAACAGTATTACACATTCACAGAAGTACCAAGCCCTTTATCTTGTCCTTGAAGAACACTACAGCCGTTAACCACAGGCAGTGCTGTAGCTCGTTTGGTTGCGTCCAAGTGAATGCTGTGTAATTAATGTGTGTCTTTCGGTAACCAGGCCTTTTGCACAATAACACAGCCTTTTGCTGGGTGTGCTACAGGCAATTAATGAAATTCTGAAGCTGGATTTGACATGCATGTATTATCTTATGCCTCTGGCTGCCTATACAACAGCAGTTAGTGGTGGGGAAAACCTCATTTTTCATGGTGGGCAGCAGCAGCCGTAGTCAGCTCTGTGACCAACCAGTTAATCTTTCCTTACAACAGTGCCAAAACCTTTAAAGGTATAAGAGCAGAAACACATTGTAGCTTCATGCCACAGACTGCTTCATGTGGGGGAGGTTCCTGTCGTTTAAGATATGATACAGTTTGAGCGCTGACTAGTTTGATGTTAAGGATTTTTCCTCCTGCCATTTCTCATTAAAAATTGATACAGATAAGGCTTACCAGAGTTTCCGGCTAGTTTTAGCTAGTAAAGTAATAGGAGACTCGAGATTCAAATCAGCATTGTGGGTTATATATCACTGTAGAGGATTCATCTTTCTCTCCTGAAGAAGACTGTGTTGCTCAGTCTTGGGTACCATGCACAGGAGAATGTCTAATTCTTTCTGAATTAAAATGAGATTATAGTCTAAAGTAACAATCTGCTTTTATGTTTCAAATCTGTAAGTACCTTAAGGGGACCCAAGTCTGGACTCGAACCTCAGTTTTTAATATGTGAAGTAATATTTGAATATTTCAGTTCATAAACAAGTCTAAAGAAGTAAATGTGGTACCTTTCAGCTTTCGCTCCTTTTTTTATCTCACTCCACTCCCACCCCCTGCAACGCCGGACAGCTGCAGTGTCAAGAGTAGGGCTGATAATGAGCTGCTGCACGTATTGGAAGTAACAGCTGCTTCATCTCTGTAGCTAAGCAGGAGCCACGCTTTTAGCTGTGCTTTAGTTTAGACATCTGAGTGTTGCAGTCCTTCAGCCTGCACTTTTGCCATGTTTGTGAAGCTGTTACAGCTGATGACACATTTGAAGATGGTTGAAAGAGGTTTGCATGACACTTTCTTCAAACTGTCTGATCATGTATTTTCTTTTCTGTTATCACTGTCTTCACACATAGCTGGTTTACTGATGATGAAAGAGGTGGAAGGCATATAGGAGTCAGCCTTAGTATTGCTTTGTCACTGGCCTGCAGGATGAAGATGATAATTTGTGTAATGTGTTGGTTTGTAACCAGATGCACACAGAAATAAACTTCTATCTGCTTAATCCTGAAGATGTATTTGAAAAGAAGGAGGCAGAATGAGATAGCTGGAGAATGGTTGTTAAAATGTGTTGATTGTTGAACTTCTTAGTAATTGAGAAGGTACTCTAGTGGTCAGATTTATTTTGGATCAGCAGCTTTGAATCTGTGGCATATTCATGGTCATTTTGGGAAAGAGGCTGAGCTTTCTGTACGCAGGCAAGCCTGAACTATGAAAACATTCAGTGTAAATTTCCCTCCCATTTTCCTAAAATGGTTCCGTGGTAGCTTGTATTATAGCTAAACAAAAGTGTGGTATTCTTGGAAAAGGGACTATGTCAACTTTCTTAATATTCCATAGGCCTATGGCATCTTGTGTTTCAGAAGCAATGAGAGGGAGAGGGGCTTGTGTTTCTGTTTACTTCTCTAGAAAATGTGGATTTCACTTTTTCCCTGCCAGAGACACAGATATGATGAAAGAGCTTATTGAACTTAAGGTTTCATAAAAATGGAAACAATGCGTTGTTGTGTTTTAACTTATTTATCTTTTATTTCTCTTTTTCCAGGTTGCGGTAGTAAAACTGAAGAATGCAGATAAGGTTTTTGCCATGAAGATACTTAATAAGTGGGAGATGCTGAAGAGAGCTGAAGTAAGATGACAGTAATGTTTTCTGTAATCATGCCCTCTCTTACTCTGCTGAGTTATTACTTCTCTTTCCAGAAGACTGAATATAGAGGGACTGGGGAGGTGCTTCAGTACTTCCTGACAACATGAAGATTAAAATAAGCTTAAAGCAGTTCATTAGAAGGGTTAAATGGCATGGAATCTTGACTGAGGTGGGGCTGAGTGGTTTAGACATTATACCTTTTCTTTAATGGCTCCAGAGTTACTGACTGTATGAGCAGTCTTTTAATGCATTTATTCCAGTTAGGAATGTCTTTAGCAAGTATTTTCCATGGTGAAAAGGTAGTTACTGCGCTATAAAAAGGTAATTACTGAGCTGTAACTCAACAAGCCTATTAGTTTATCATTAGTTAGAACTTTGTCAAGGCCCAGTTTGTAGACTGAAAAATCAGAAAGATATAAGTTTCAGATTAATTTGAATGTATATTTCCTAAAAATGTCCATTTGCAGAAATCAGTGATGAAAAGTTCCTCATTCAAACTTGAGCCCATTCTGTGTATTGAAAAAGGTGGAAAGCCCTGTGTTGCCTTGGGCTCTTACTTCCGTTAGACAACTCCACTCTTTAAAAAATCTTGGATACCTTTCCCTGGATTCCTTTGGAAGGGAACTTTGGAAATGCAGTCTACACCTGAAGACTTGTGTATGAATTTTAAACAGGGCATGTATCTAACTCTTTAAGTCACTTTGAAATTCTTCATCTAGACATACTAAAAATAAACTGCCTAAAAAATAGGCTCACAAAATACAGCTCAGTGTCTTACACACACGAAGTTGCTTTGGCCATTGGGTTTTCTCTGGTTTAGACAGTGCAAACACTATCTTGGTGTCTCTTCCAACTTACCTGATTGAATTGTCCCTAACCTCAGTTTTTATTTAAGCCTCCTTTGCCACTCCGACTGCCTTGCTCTTCAGTTGCTTCCAATTTTATTCTGATTTCCGCATTTATGTTTTAATTAAAACGTGTTAGGAAATGAGATCAATGGGAACCCATCACACACCAAAAAAAGAAAATATGGATCCAGACAAATTAAAGCCAATTTCTGATGTGTGCACATCCTGTCTCTTTTAATGAAAATGTTATCGCAATAAGAATTATAAATGGCATGCAGGCTGTGGTTAGGTGTACACAATGTGCTTCCTCTTTATCCAGAAGTTACTCAGATACTGAGCAATCTGGCATTAGGCTCAATACAAAGAGGTATTTCTCTCCAAGACAGATGCCATTCCTGCCAGTTTGATTATATCAGTGAAAAAGAAAAGACTAGAAATCAAGTTCCACTTTATTTTTAAATGTACCCTTTTAAAGTCAGTTAAAAAGCTGTTTCTTTCCATTAAAATGCAGTTATAAATAGGTTTGAAAGATTTTTCTCTATGCAAGGTATTAAAAATACCCTTCCCATGGGTCCAGCTGAGTTTCTGAAGTCTGAACTCTTAGCCTAAAAAGAATTACAGCTATGTTTTTCCATGTATTTGTAACCCATGGGCGTATAGTAGAAAGAGAATCACCTGGAGGGAAAATGCATTGTGAAGCATGACCTTCAACAACTGTAACCTGTGGTGTTCAAGCATTGTTGAATGCATCTCACTTGTTACTGCTGCTGAGGAAAATGACCCATTTTGTCTCTGTTAGCAATGTACTGTGCCAACACAGAAATACACAGGGAAATCATACAGACCAGAAATGCAAGGCAAGCATATAGGTAGACCTGTACATAAGTGGCAGAAATAGTTGTTCATGTATCCCTGTATCAACTCTGTGAAGCAGGAGTCATTTGTGAAAGCAGAAAGGGAGTTTGTACTCAACGAGCATTATTGGTGCCAGATTAAGGTTGATGACTGCAAGCTCTGTGAGTAACTAGATGCAAAAACTTTGTTAAACTAAAATGATAAAGGATGCGAGGTCAGTGTTCTCTTGATATTTTAAAGAGCATAAGTTCTCCGCATACTTGCCACTGTTGAAAACTCAGAGATGTGGGAACATGGCTGATACAAGGAGTACCTGGAAGTGTGTGACAGCTTCTGTTACACTGCCAAACCTGTTACCCTGAGTGTTGACAATCACTTGGAGCTACATATGTGCCATGGTGGTGCCAGATGAGGCTCAGGAGAGACCAAGACAAGTAGTTATGCAGCATGTAAGCAGTCAGCAGTCCTGGAAGGTGCTAACTCTTGAGCTGTAGTGACATGAGCACCAAACAGCTGAGCGGCCCAAATTCTTGGTGGTTGAGGGCCATGATAACAGTATAGATAACCACCATAGCACTGGGTGGATCAGATGTCCTCTGCCAACAATCAAGAGGAGTGTGCCTAGGGAAGATGAAGTGTAATGTTGAAATAATGAAATGTACAGAAAAAAGGCTTCATTTAAACAAAACAAACCTGGATGGAGCTGTTATAGTCATGATAAGAACCACTGCTATTGTGTTTTATTTTTTAATTTATTTTCCTGATAAATTACTGTAAAGCCCCATAATCACTTAGACTCTTTGGCTGTTACTGCCTCAGCTGTGATCTACTGTGATAATAGCTGTTGATGTCAGTTCTAGGCATACTGCCTGGAGGTGGATGTCTTGAGTGCTCAAGGAATGCACTGTCTTTTGTTAAATCATGGCAAACCAAAGTGAAATTCTATAAACTCTCTAGTAACTAATCAGGTGAATAGTGTCGTAACAAATAGAGAAACTATGTGTCATTCATCCTTATGAAAGCAAGAATTCATAGTCTCTGTCTCTGAAATAAGTCAAGAGTTTACAAACAAGGAGGGAAAAAAATTGGGCTGAAGCATAGAGGAGCTTTTCTTCCTTCTGAAGATGATCCTTTCTCTTTCTCCCAGCCACAAGTCCATTTGTGATTCAATAAACTTTGAGGTTATTTGTTTAAAGTATGTTTTGTTATTTTCTCAAATTCCACTCATTTAATGCATGGTTCAACTTGTGTGTTGTGCTATGATTAAAATACATCATCTCTCTTTTTCCTGGTCTGCATTTTTGTTACTGTATCCACCGAAACAAGCCTCCATATGGTATATTTGCTTGGAGGAAGGAGTTTTCTGCTCTGGGTTTACTGCATGTATTACTGTTGAGCTCAGTCTAAACTGGTATTTTGTGCCTCATTCTTCACTCTCCAAATCTTACAGCCAGCACGAACTGTGTCAGAGTTCTGGTATTTGCCTATTGTTTTTGGAAATGAAATTGAAAAAGTGAAAAATAAAAAGCTTGGATTTCATTTAAATTTAGCTGTCTCCTAAGATGGAAGAGACAGAGCATGGTGCAAATAGATGAAACATCTTTGTGAAGTAGCAGAGTGTGCTGGAAGAGATTATGGTTTATGTTTCTCTCTAACTCTCCATCTGCCTTCTAAATAGAGCCCAGACAATTATTACTCTTTCCTTTATGCTATCCTCTAGAGCTTTCTCTGAACAAAATTTCATGTTGGCTTTGCCATTTGGTACCTGTTATTTAATTTTATTTTCTTTAGATATTTACTTCAGAGCATTCATCATATTTTTTTGCTTTAATTTCTTTTTGGTTTCTCATTGTTTGGTCATTTTCTTCTCTTACTCTGCAAAGCTGCTTTTGCTGGGGTTTTTTATTCACTTCTTGGGGCAGGTTGCTAGATGTCTATTGAATTAACTGCCTTGCTGCTTTCCAGTTGATAATTTGCTTTGCATCTTCTTTTGTTTTTATACAAACCTGTGTTCTCTTCCTTCTCTTATGCATTCCTTAGCATTTCTTGGCAGTCTTGCTCCTCCTCTGTTCTGCTTGCTATGAAGGCACTTTTTGCCTCTTGTGTTTCTTTGCAGTGAACTGGGATGAGGTCCTCCCAGGTGTTTTATCAACAGCTTCTGCCTGGGAAGAGCTGTATTCAATTCTGTCCTGCTTTTCCTGAGCAAGAAGTGTGGAGAAAACCCCAACTTCTAAATGATCGTCAATTTGATGATCCAGTAAAAAATGGGTTCTACATGGGAGTTATTGGCAGTTTCTTTCAAAAGTGATATGCTGCTTTCTTATGTGAAAATTCAAATGTGAAACCATGCTAACAGCATGATCAGATAAAACAATGATATAAGACTCCAGATTTCTTTAGCTCCTGTAGCAGTTACAATTATATAATGCTATTTTTAATTGTTCAGTCTTCTATTGCTATTCTGTCATTATTAATACTTGATATCAATATCTATATGTACAAATAAGATTTTGACTTAGTATTTTTATGCCATGGGAATCAACAGCTTATTTCTTCTTTCACATTATTTAACAATACAGAGAAGTATGTCTCTTTACATTTGAAGGTGGACTTTCCTGATACCTAGTTTTTCATAGATTTTGGCATGTTTGGAGGGTGTAGCAAATGAGTTCTTAGCTGAGAGTTAGGTTTGATTTTTTTTTCCCCAAAATGTGATGTTAAAACATAGTAAACTTGCAAAATATGTTTATTTTACTTAAAGCCTGTCTTTATTTTTCTCCCCTTCAGACAGCCTGCTTTCGAGAAGAAAGAGATGTGTTAGTGAATGGGGATAACCAGTGGATCACAACATTACATTATGCGTTCCAGGATGAAAACTATTTAGTGAGTGTTGCTCTTATTTCTCTGTGGATAATTGTTCAGATTCTCTACTTGTTGTTTGAGACAGAAGTATAGTTTGTTTATTTGTTAGTTATGTGTTTTGTACTGTACAGACCAGGTGAGGATCTGTGATTTTGTGCATAAGATTCTGAAGGGTGGAGAATGGTCCTAAACCTTTAAAGTCTTGCAATAAAGATCTCAGAAATGCAGGTTTTGCATTTGTGGATAAACCGTGGCCTATCTGCATCGTACTTCTTAAAATTCCTCACTCCAGTTTAATTTGGATTTTTAGAGACGAAAGTGCCTTTAACTAAGATAAGTTTTTTATTGGACTTTAACTTTCATGTTTAACATTGCACGCCACTATTTTACAAGTAGAAATAGGGAGTATACCTGTTTTAAAGCAACAGTCCGTTTTGATCAGTCTTTGCTTTTTTAGAGGACATAAACCCAGTTAAGGTGTCATAATGCAACAAAAGCAGCTTGCAGCGTGGGATAATTCCACTAAATGTTCATGAATAAGAGCAGGAAGATGTAAATATAGATTAAAGCATCTTTTAAATATGTTACTTAGTTTTCAAGTATTTTAAGAGACTTGCAAAAAGAAGCTAGTATGAGGAAAAAGTGCCAATTTTCCATGAAGTCTTTCCAACTTCATAAATGTTTTGATTGTGATACAGTTTTGGTAATGTTTATGCCTGGAAAAATAAACAGCCGCACATGGATTTTGCTTATTTGGGTTTTATTTCCCAATGTTTTCAATTTCTATATCATTAGTAAGTCCTAAGGTTTTCTTCAAAGTCTGCTATGAAGTCATAATCTTTTTTCCCCAGTATGTCCAATAAAATAAGTGCTCTGCATGGAGGTCTTGCAGCATGGTAGTGCTTTTTGCCATTATATTACTTCTGTCAGCTCAGACACTTGGAGATCCATGGATTTGAGTGGAGTTTATGTAGAAACAAGACTCTACATCTGTGACTCTTAACTGTTGACTTAAATACCTCTCAGCCAGCTTCATGCTTTGTTAATGTGGGCAGTAAAAATAACCTCATATCTTGTGTAATTCTGATCTTACTGTTAACACTGTTTCAAAGAAAATATTTTATGTTCTGCAGCAGTCTGCTAGTATTTGTTATAATCTTGCCAGTTTCCTTATTTTCACTACGCATGGAGCAGCTTCTGTTCTTTTATCTTTGATGGTCTGCACACAGGAGCTAGTTTTGCAGCCTGCTGGGAAATATATCTGTAATGTTGGTTTTCCATCATTTTAGTGTGGCTGTATCACTAGTTCTGTGTGTGCTTTCTGTTAAAATTAGGTATTACAGAAGTGGCCTTTAAAAGAAATCTGAGTACATTGAAGAGTAGGTGTGGTTAAGCAGTGGATGTTGTTTACCTTGACATAGTTATTGCCTCTGATACCCTCTGCCATAACACCCTCATAGACAAGCTGATTAAGTATGTATTAGGTAAACATCAGTGAGGTGGACTGAAAGGTGACCATACTGCTGGACCCAGGGGGTTGTGATCAGTGACACAACTTCCAGCTAAAAGTCAGTGGTAGTGTACCCCAGTACTGGGGCTGACATCTTCATTAATGACCTGGGCAGTGGGTTGCAGTACACCCTCAGCAGGTTCGCACATGATAAAAACCAGGGAGAAGTGGCTGATAGGCCAGATGGCTGTGCCACCATGCAGATAGACCGTGACAGACTGGAGAACTGGGCGAAGAGAAATGCAACGTTCTGCATCTGGGGTGGAATAAAATAAACTTGAGGTCCTGGTAGATAACAAGATGACCATATGCCAGCAATGTACCCTTGAGCAAGAAAAGGCCGAGAGCATTCTGAACTGAAAGGAAAAGTGTTGCCATCAGGAGCTTCTCTCTGCTCAGCCCTGATGCAGCTCCCTCTGGACTACTATGTCCAGGTCTGGTCTCTGCAGTGCAAAATTGAGATGGAGCTACTAGAGCAAGTCCAGTGCAAGTCCAGAAATATGATTAAGGTACTGGAGCATCTTTTGTTTAAGGGAAAGGCTTAGACAGCTGTGATTCTTCACCTCAGGCAAGTGAAGGGCTCTGGGGAGGTTGTCAACAATGTGTATAAATACCTGATGGGAGGCAGTGAAGACAGTAGTGCCCAGAGACAGGGCATGAGACAGTAGGCACAAATTTGAAAAGCATGGAGTTTTGTCTGAACACAAGAAAACAATTTTTATCATGAGGGTGGTGAAACACTGAAACATTACCTGGAGAAGTTGTAGAGTCTTCTTCCTTAGAGATACTCAAATATCAACTGGACACAGTCTTCATAGAATCATAGAATAGTTCGGGTTGTGGTGTGTGGGCAGGGACACCACACACTAAACCGTGTCACCCAAGGCTCTGTCCAGCCCGGCCTTGAGCATCGCTAGGGATGGAGCATTCAGAACTCCCCTGGGCAACCCATTCCAGTGCCTCACCACCCTGATAGTAAAGAATGTCGTCCTTCTTATATCCAATCTAAACTTCCCTGTTCAGGTTTTAACCCATTACCCCTTGTCCTGTCTCTACAGTCACTAATGAAGAGTCTCTCCCCAGCATCCTTATAGGCCCCCTTCAGATACTGGAAGCTGCTCTGAGGTTTCTACGCAGCCTTCTCTTCTGCAGGCTGAACAGTCCCAACTTTCTCATCCTATCTTCATACAGGAGGTGCTCCAATCCCCTGATCATCCTCGTGGCCCTCCTCTGGACTTGTTCCAACAGTTGCATGTCCTTTTTATGTTGAGGACACCAGAACTGTGCACAGTACTCCAAGTGAGGTCTCACGAGAGCAGAGTAGAGGGGCAGGATCACCTCCTTCCACTTGCTGGTCACTCTCCTTTTGATGCAGCCCAGGTTGGCTTTCTGGGCTGCAAGAACACACTGCTGGCTCATCAGCCTGTTCTAGCTCACCCTACTTGAGCAGATGAGGTTGGAGAAGATGATCTCAAGAGGCATTTTCCAACTTAAACAAGCCTGTGATTTACGATTTAAGTGCCCATGTTAAACTACTAACTAGTAGTTACTAGGATGTAGAGGCCTTAGATCTTTTTCTTTCTCTTGGAAGGATGATGCTGTTGTACAGGAGTATTTTGAGATGTATTTAAGGCTTGAATAGATCTGGGTGATTGTTCACATTTAGAAAGTATTTTTAAAGCTTTAAAATAAACTCAACCACCAAACCCAGCCTGTTTGTTTTTTTTTAAAAGGGCATGGATGTTTGGATGGGTTGCTATGCGTTGACTGAATTGTGTAATACCAATATAGTTGTTAAGCTTTGCTTTGACTCATATGCATGTGCATAGCTCAGTACTGTGAGTTACAGTTTAAGTGTTGCCATATTTGAGGAGTTGAAGATTTCCTTGTCATTAGGCTGATGTGTTGCTCTTGTAAAATGAGAGGAGCAGAGTCTTGTGGTGTTAGAACAAAATTCCATTAGTTTGATATATCCAGTATCAGAGTTGTACTGGTTATAAAAATGATGGAGAATGAGTGCAGAGATCCCACATCAGTAATGAGAGTCTTGAGGTTTTTCCAATATACTTACAAAGCAATAAGCTAAGCTCCTGCAGATTTATATACAGTGTATCAGTTAATAATCGTTATATTGAGTGCCAGAGGCTTTATGTATTTTCTGAAGCTCTAAAACATGAGAAGTTAATAGTGTAGCTCCTGTTCCAGAGGGAGCATAGAAGCACCTCTGAGTAGAAGATACTTGTCTTCTATAAGACTTGTGAGCATAGTTTCAGAAGTCTACTATTCATGTCTGTCCTGGGTTCAGCAGTAGCAGTCATTTTTCTACTTCTTGGCAGCTGGTGCAGCGCTGTGGTTTTGACTTTCGGCCTGGGAGCAGCACTGATGACACCAATGTTTTTGGTTACTGCTTAGAATATTTTGGTTTGACTAAGGACTTTCTGAGCCTCATGCTCTGCCAGGGAGAAGGGGAAGCTGGGAGGAAGCAGAGACAGGGCACCTGACCAAAGAGGTATTCCATACCACAGCATGTCATACCCAGGATGGAGAAACGGAGAGCAGAGAGCTTGAAGGGTGTGGGGGTTCACTGCTGTGTCAGGCTTGCTATCGGGTGGTGAGTGATTGTATTCTCTTCCCTTGTTATTTCTCTTGTCATTATTATTATTATTATTGGTGGTAGCAGTAGTTGTTTGTGTTATACCTTAGTTACTGAACTGTTCGTATCTCAACCTGTGGGAGTTGCATTCTTTCGATTCTCCTTCCCATTCCTCTGGGAGCTGGGGGAAAGAAAGAGGGGGGAGTGTGTGAGAAAACTGTGTGGCTGAGAGGCTTAAACCACGACAGCAGCAAAAACGTAACTTTATACTTTAGGTGTAATTGCCATCTCTCTTAATCAAGGCCAAGGTTTGTTTTCCATTTGTCTGAAAGGAAGACTACAGCTTGCTGATGTTTCTTCCTAGTGGACCTGTAAGACTTGCCCAGACAGGAAATAGGCCAAAATTGGCTATAGGTGACACTGACACTCTTCTCCAGCTGAGGGCCAGAACAGCAGAAGTCACTTTCGTTCCTCAGCCTTCACAAATCTTTAGTAGTGCAGCTAAATTGGAGGCTGCTGAGTATCTTTATTGTTATAAACAGGAATCCAGAAGTACTACTTTGGTGACAAAGTATGCATACATATCTAACAGATCCTGAACATAAACAGGAACAAACTAGATATGCTGTAACCTAACGCTTTATACTCTTTACGTGATAGATAGCTATTTTCTGAAGTGTCCAAAATGTTTTGACTCTTGAAGCACACACACTGAGTTACTGTACTTGGTTTTGTCTTCTGCTTGCCCTTGAGGCATCCTGCTTTCCGCTTTGGACTGGGTGTAATATCTGGAACACTGGAGTGTTTTATTCTGACAGTATTCTCACTAAAAATGTCTGAGACTGAGTGGTCTACTGTATAATGTTAGGTAAATTGTTTTGAAGAATTGCTCTGTAGACACATCTCTGCTGTCACGCATCTTTTCCATGTTCAGTAATTTTCTCTGCACCCTGTGAGGCAAAAGGGACTCTACCTCAATTGTATGTACTCTAATATTAAAATGCTGAGATGACAGCATTAAGGGCAACATTCTCATACCTCTTCTGGGAAATTGGCACAACTTTTGGGTACCCCTAAAGTGTCTAGATACTAATGTACACAGCTGGGAAAAAGCAGGAGTTAGAAGTTTGCATGCCATTGCAGGTCTGCAGATCAGAAATGTGGTGAAATAGTTTGTACTGCCAGAGTGCTGTCGTGGCTAGATGTGGGCTCTGAGAGCAGCAGGCTGGGATGGCCAAGAGAGAGAGTTGACCTTCATGTGAGAGAGCAGTCAGAATGCATGGAGTTTTGCCTTGGGGTGGATAAACCAGCTAAGTGCTTACAGGTTAGGATTAGAGGGCAGATCATAGTGGCTGATATTGTCTGCTGAGGAAGTAGTAAGTAACTTCATGTTCACAGTTCCTGATCCTCATAGGAGGCTTGAGCCATCCAGGTATCCTCTGCAAAAACCAACACAGTTGAATACAGGCAATCCAGGAGACATGTGGAGTGCACTGATGACAACTTCCTGATGTAGGCAGCTGAGCTGAAATAGGGAGATGTTGTCTTGGAACTGGTGCTGAAAACAAGGAAGTGATTGAGGGCAGTCTTGGCTGCAGTGAGCATGAAGTAGTGAAAGTTCAGAATCCTGAAAGAATAGGGCAAACAGTAGGATCAGAATTCTGGACTCAGAGTAGATTTTGGTCTGTTCAGGCCTGCTTGGAGGAGTTCTAGCATGTAGAAACCAATTCTGTGCTGGCAAAGGTGTATTTTTTTTTTTTTATTAATTTTTTTTTTAATGTCTTTCACTGAATGAAATGATACTGAGCTCTTGTTGAGTCTTGCCATAAATATGGTTAGGTTTTAGTCAATCCTTGAATATAAGCAGTAACTTTCAGCTTCTTTTCTGTGTGTTTAGCTGTAATACTTCTGTAGTTTGCTTTGTGTATTACTATCTCTATTTTAAAGGATCTTAAATTTGAATGTTAGAAATTCTGGCCACATAAAAATTAAGATGGTGGTCAACTGAGTTACTACAGATTAACATTCCTCTTAGCATGACAAATGTGGTCCTTAATTTCTTATTAGGAAGGGTTATGAAACGCTATACTTTATATCTCTGGTTTGGAATATGTTGTTGGTTTTGGGGGTTTTCATGTCTGCTTTGTGAAAAGGAGGAAATACTTCATTGGATGCTTACAAGGTTTTTTCTTGTATAGGAGAAAAGAAAGGATTGCTAGGGAAAAAGAGGCTGGTTTTATGACTTTAAGGTACACCCCAGTGCCTCCAGCTTGTGAAAAGCATTTAGAGTTGAATCTAGGTATGTCAGAAGTCTTAAATCACAGGAGTGTTCATGGAGAGCAAGACTGACATTAGACCTGCAAAAAAGCATAGATGTTCCAAAAGGAAACCCACAGGTCTAGCTATTGTTGAGTGTTGTATTATCAGTTCTTACTATGCAAAAAGCAAATTGAATAAAGATAAGATGGAATTTTGAAATAGGAGGATTGATCTGTGCTTTTTGTATGTCCTACAGTGTGTAATGCTGTTCTGAAAGCAGCACTCTTTATGACTGAGCAGTGTAAGCTGCAGTGGTGACCACCAGCTAGAATGCATCCTGGAGATGGGCCACTGCTGAGTGTGCACTGAATAATTGGACTTTCATGTATTCTGTTCTTATCCTATTTTTCTGCCTATTTTTCTGTCTACTCATTAATCTTGTACTGTTCTTTCCACTTTAGTTCCTGATTTCTGTACTTAATTGTACTCCTTTTGGATGAGTTTTTTCTAAGGCAATAGTGGTCTCCATGCTTCCATGTGTTTGCATGAATTGAAACTAACTGCTCATACAGACTGCTGCTTTTGAGGTTATAGACATGTGGTTGTTTCTCTTGAATGCGTAGATTTAAAGCTGAATTTACTTAATACTGAAACTTTAGTTGTCAGGTAAACAGTTTTAAGTATCAGCTTGTGCTGATTTCTGGTAGGTTTTAAGGGACATTGTTTCTTCAGCCTGAAGAAGAAACAGTGTTGACCCTTACTGATTTCCTTAGTGGGCTTCCTGTTTAGGAAATCATGAGATTGAAAGTAAATACAGTAGATACGAACAGAACTGAATATTTGTAGATATTTGAACAGAATTACTTGCATGAAGAAATTGGTGTAGTACCAAGGATTTCATCTGAACTCTACTAAAATCATTTGCTGAAAGTAAATGTGCATTAAAAGTTTAAGTAGTCTCTGAAAGGTCATCTTTTGAAAGGTATGATTAATTTAAACCTGAGTATTTGTGTTTTTGATAGTTCACTTGAGCTTAATTCATCTTCCTCTACTCTGGCTATCTAAGAATATCAGATACAATCATCTGGCTTTTAGACCAGAAGATTGCTATACTGGGTATCATTATGCAAGCTTAACACTTCCATGGTGCCTTCAGCACCAAAGTTGAATTCGAGATTCATTTTATACACAGTACAAAAGGTTTAATTTGAGATAAAGCTTTTATTTTTCATGAATCTTCAAAAGGAGCACAAGCTATTATTTTTCCTAAATGAAAGCATACTTAAAAATGTTCATGTTGTACCACTTACAGCTTACTTTGCATATGCAGTTCAAAAATAGTCTTAATGCTTGTGAATATTGTAAGAGCTCTGTCAAAGCCTTTTTCATAAAGTTAATAATTTATCAGGAGATGTTTGTTTCAGGGATTATCACTGTGTATGGAGAACATTGCTGGTAGGCTAATGTACTAATTTTCCTTGTTTGTAACACAGAGTAATAAGACAGTTGGTGACCAGACAAGGAATGTGACATATGTATCTAAAGACTGTGATGCAGATGCACCTGAAGGTAAGATAAATTCATTTCTTTTATTTCCTATGTGATATGTGCAGGATCAGCTGTAATAAGTGGCTCAATCTTTTTGTGTGTTTGCTTCAGTCTAATATGAAGTTTTGATCTATAGCTGTATCCAGAAAACAGCTTGCTTACAGCTTAATTCATTTGAAGAAATTGCCTTTTTTTTTCAGTAGAAACCATATGTAACAATGCATTTTACTTCATTTTAAAATCTGATGCTTTTACACATATGTAGGTCTTAAATTTAGCCCTCACCAGTGAAACATAAAGGTGGATTTGGTTTTTTACACATTACCTTTGCCCTTCCTTTCCCTCTGCATAGAAAACACTTTTTTCACGGTTTCCATTAGTACTAGGCATTGCAATACTGATACTGGTGTTTAAGGTCACCATCAATTGTATTGATTGCTTTGTTTTCTTGTTCAAAAATTGACCTTAGTGAAAGATTTATGGCCTTCAGAATGGACCATGTGTTTTCAGGCTAAAGTTCTCAATTGTTCTCATTCTGGCAAGCTTTCAGCTCTGAAGGAGCTGGAAAGAAGAGTTAAATTATGTATGCCTTTATAGACTTACAAAAAGTCTTGAAAGTGTTTGTTAATTGATGGGAAAGATAAGATGAGAATACGGGACAGCTGTTTATTATCAGTATTCTATAACTACTGAATTCTGATTTTGCTTCTAAAAGGTCTTATTAACTCCTCAGGTTTTCTTCCTACTTGTATTACTGAGAAAGATAATATTTAATTTTTAGTAATTTTTATGGTAGTGGAGATAACATGACCATTAGGTTTGTTGTTGGTTGTTTGGGGTTTTTTTTTCCCCAGTCTATCAGGCTGTGGTCTCTTTTGCAAGGTGGTTCTCTTGTATTTAATAAACTCATCTTCAAATACATTTCATAGGTGTTCATGTAGTTTCCCGAGGGGGATGGACTTTTCTCCTATCTCTGCCATACTTCAAATAAATCATTCACCCACATCTATATTTTTTATGGCTTTTTTTAATGCTTAATGCAGTTTTGAGTATTTTGATATTTTGACAAATGTAGTTGATGGTCATACTCCTTTTTTCTGATAAAAAATAGAGAAAGTCCTTTGCATCAGAGTTTAGAAGAGAAAAATCTGTTATCTTTCAAAATGAGATCACTAAGGAGGTTGAATGGGTCTTTGTTTCTTGTAAATAGCTTTTTGGCTTTGCTAGTATCTGCTGGGAGAATGTACTCGCTGGCATTGGTAAACTGATTAGTTTTGACTTTTCAGGGAGAAATTCGAATAGTTTGATTTCCTCAGACTTTGTTGCTTCATAGTAGGAACTGGGATTGGGCTGAAATTAACTTTGCAAACTCCATCTATATGCTTGATGACTTTTTTTGAGTATTTTGAATACTGATGCTTTAGGCTGGTGTTCTGATATGTTGAATACAAGAGTTGGCCTGTATAAATGATGGCTTTGATTTGTCATCATTAACGTGTTGATGCATGGGATTTCTTTGAGAAAGGTTCTCAATTCTTAATAGGAAAGAGGTAGAGAAGATACTGATATGCTGTCCCTGTACTAGCCTAGTGTAAATAGAATATAGATGGATATTTCTTAAGTGGGAATGTTAATGTGATCAACAGGCTGTAGTGGAGTTATGTTAATACAGATACAGTCAGGCCATTAAAGTGTTTCTGTAAATGAAAGAAAAATTTCTTTTGTAATTATTAACTTAAAGCATTAGTGCAAACACAATTTTTGTAGAAAGTAGAAATGTAATGCTTGCCTTGGAATACTTGCCACTTTTAATACCTGATGGTGAAAATTGATTAGAGTAACTGTTGTAGAACCTATTTCTATGCTTTGTGATCATATAGAATATGTTGCCAAGTGAAGCTTATTTTGAAGGTAGGAACTGGATTTTTCTAAATACAACTGCTCTTTTTTGGTTTTGGCTTTTGTTTGTTTGGTTTTGTTTTGCTTTTGTTTTTTTTTTTTAAGGATAGTAGACACAGAGTGAAAAAGATGCAACTAACTTCAAGTTAAAGGAAGGTTGACCAAGCACTTGCAGTTTTTATTCACTTCTCTGGTACTAGGGTTTTATCTTATGTAAACCAATGAACTAGAACTAAATGCAAATATTGATTTATGATCTCAGTACTTTATTTTGTTTTATTTAAACTGAATTAATTCTAACAGGTGTTCTTCCTTAAACATAAAGCAAACTGACCTTTTAATGGCTCTGCTGCTAGATGGGCTTATAGATATCTGCTCTGATGTATTGAATACTCAGATGTTGTAGGTGTGATCTCTACTTACTACGTTTTATTACTGTAACTACATTTTTTTGGTCTGAGATAATAGAAGAGACCTGATCTTGTAGCAACTAATCATTTCAAACTTCAGTATTAGAACTTCAGGCTTTAATGGGAAGTGTTTTCTATATGTTTCAAGCCAGTGTTTGGCTTGATGAAAAGGACAGTCTTACTTTCTGGAGAAAAGTAAGACAGTTAAAATACGGTCTTAGAAAAAAAAAAAAAACCACACTCTGTATGCAAATTTGTATAGTTTTAGCATTATATTGTGTGCTTTCATACAGCAGAGCTTGTGTCATGAAATGGGTAGTTTAAGGTTGCTTGAAGAGTGGCTGTCAAAGATAGCAGGAACAATTTTAATATGAATTTATAAAAGTGCCACTTAGCAGAATTCAGTGGCAAGGTTCATTCTATTGCTTATTACATGGATGAATCATACAAAAGAAAGTTGTGTTAAAATTAAGATAAAAATTGATAGATATGAGAGAGACTGTCCTGTTGAGTCACATAGTTTAGAATAGAGCCCTTTGCTCTCTGAACTCTGAGAAGAACCTCATTGTGTTGTGGCCAGGTTTAATCTTAGTCTTGGACTTGGTCAACTTTTTATGTCTAATAGAATGTATAAAAGGATAATCCAGGTGCAATCAAGCTGAAATGAGTGGGGGATTCTTTGGCCCAGACCACACTGTCAGCTTTTGTCAGTGATTCTGTCAGTGATCATCACAAACTCGTGTGTGATCTCTGAGGGGTGTGCCCCCCAGAGGGAGATGCTGGTCATAGCCCATTGCAATCCAGGAGAGCTCAAAGGACCTCACTTAAAATCACTGTTCATAGGTTTGCAAGATGATTGGCTTTAGTCATTAGTAAATTTTCATCCTGGCCACAAGCCAAGTTGGCAATTACTAGGAACTTCTCAGAACTCCAGTGACAATGGTATGATTCCCATTTGTCTACAATCAAGGGAAGGAATGCTCTGAGGCTGTCAGGGGATAACTGATTCTCTCTGTTCTTGCTTCTCACTTAGTCTAGCCAGGGAACAGGAATCCCTCGTATGATCAGTGCCTCCCTCCTTAGCAATCAAAGTTTCTGGTACTGTCAAGGGACACTTCACCATCTAACTTGTTACACAAAGGCCAAGGCCTGATGGGAATTCCTGAGAGGAATTCCTAGAGTAGCCCAGAAGATTGTGGCACAGGGTAAGGTCTGTGCACCACCATAGCTTGTCTCTATTTACTGCTGGCATGCAGGAGGCAAATCATCTTTATACTGAATGCCAGAGCATTCAGTATAATAGCATAAGTACATGAAACAGACACAACAGAAGCCAAAAAGTAATAAAGCAGATGTCCTGGGTTTAGCAGTAGCAGTCATTTTTCTCTATAGTAGCTGGTGCAGTGCTGCATTTCCAACTTGAGTTTTGGAACAGGGCTGGTAACACACGGATGTTTTTAGTTGTTGCTAAGTAATGTTTACTCTGATCAAGAATTTTCTGTCTCATGCTCTGCCAGTGAGAAGGGGCACTGGAAGCAGGGAGGAAGCAGAGACAGAACACCTGACCCAAACTAGCCAAAGGGTATTCCATGCCACAGCATGTCATGCCCAGTATATGAACTGGGGGCAGTTACCCGGGAGGGCAAGATCACTGCTTGGGTCGCACTGAGTATCTATCAGCGGATGGTGAGCAGCTGTATTCTCTTCCCTTGTTATTTCCCCTATCATTATTATTATTGGTGGTAGCAGTAGTGATTTGTGTTATACGTTAGTTACTAAACTGTTCTTATCGCAACCTGTG
>JAOEHX010055756.1:0-14479 GCA_025448015.1 Bolborhynchus lineola
TCTTCATACGGGAGGTGCTCCAGTCCCATGATCATCCTCGTGGCCCTCCTCTGGACTTGTTCCAACAGTTCTATGTCTTTTTTATGTTGAGGACACCAGAACTGCACACAGTACTCCAAGTGAGGCCTCATGAGAGCAGAGTAGAGCAGCAGGATCACCTCCCTCAACCTGCTGGTCACGCTTTTTTTGATGCAGCCCAGGACATGGTTGGCTTTCTGGCCTGTGAGCTCACACTGCTGGCTCATGTTCATTTTCTCATCAATCAACATCCTCAATATGCATTTTAAACACTTGAGTTTCTGAGTATTACCAGAGTGGACTTCCTACTTGGTTTTGATCTCAGACTGCTTTTCACAGACACAGGCAGTCCATGTCCTCATCTTAACATAATGTTTAAGAAATGCTTACTTCTATTATTTCTAAAATGAGTACCTATTAAAGCATTTATTCCAGTCAGGCACCTACTTTGAGATGAAAATAACAATATCTCAAACAAATGCTGTACATGTTAATAAAAAGATTTGGTGGTACAGGATTTTGTAGAGGGTGGTAGATGATATTAAATCTACACCCAGTGAATACAAACCTTGTGTTTATGCAAAATGTACCTCTCTTCTGTAGAAGAGACTTCCACCTTGTTGGACTGACGTGTACATGCTGCGAACTTCCAAATCACTTCAGAGCTTTCTGATTATAGCAAGTTTTCTCTAACCTACAGGTCATGTAATAGGCTGATGGTTTATGGCATTGCTCTGGAAGGGGTTGATTCACACCAGCATGTTTCTGACACCTACTGACTGATTAGGTTCCTTGCCAAGCAAAGAGAACTCTCCAGCCACCAAGCACCAAGCACCATCTCCAAGAACCAGAAATTTTCTCAGCCATAAAGACAAGCTGAAGATATTTGATACATGCTGTCTTAAAGTAACGTTTTTAAAACTCTTGTTAGGTATTAATGGTATATTTAAGCAGCATAGAGAAATGAAAATATAAATAAATATTTATCTCATACAGAATATTACTAACTATATCATTCTGAATTTTGAACTTAAAGACATATATAAACACCTTAAATATATGGTTTTGTGAGAAGACACTATAAGAGCATGTTACAACAGGGATAATTGCATCAAAATGATAAATAAACACAATGACCAAACCATCCTTTTCCAGTCACATACTAGCTGCAAAAATCTAGTTTATGGTTATTTTTGGGTTTTGCACTTTTTCTTGTTCAGTCCACTGTATGAAACAGAATTTTCTTCACTGTCTCAGATGCTGTTTATTTCCCAGTTAAACACATCTTATTATTCCACATGCTCACATAACATCATTTTCACATCACAGTTGCACTTTGGTCACTAATGATTTTGAATTGACCAACTTCAAAACAAAAGAAAACGGACTACATTTGTGTGGTTTTGAGCACAAGATTTTTATAGTCCTTAGAAAATAGAAAGGAAGTAATTTGCTTCTCATAGCTTCCACAATCAGAAGCAGTTGTACCTTCTGACTCAAGCAGATAGTACCGAAATTGTTGCAGGCTATTTTAAGTGGTCAAACTTCACAGAAAGGACTTTGAGAGAGATTTCTCTCATAGCAGGCCTGTTTCATTAGTGCAATTATGAGAGTCTGATGTCACACACAGTATTAACAGAAACTTCTTTTCTTTTCCTAGATGTATAATAGTTTTGAGGGTTTTATGTGTTGTTTGGTAAAATATTAGATGTCATGATACTACTGAAATAATTAAATATTTCCACCTCTTTCAAATGGGTTTTGTTTCAGTAGGACACAAACTGACCTTTCACAAGCCAGCAGTAATCCCAATGTGTAGACTGATAATAAAGCTTTAAAATAAGAAGGCCAAGTATAGTGTTTGCTGATGCAAATGCAAATCCTTTTTAAAGTCAGTGGAACAAAGCCTGATTGTCCCTGAACAATCCCTGTACACCTCTCTGGGGTAAGCATACCCTTTGTTATGCAAAGGCACAGCGGTCTTCACTCAGTTTACTGCTTTATGGTCTTGTATCATCTTTGTGCCTGTTGCAGAGATCTTACAGCCATAAGGTCTTTTTCTGCCCTAATAGTGATCCTCCTACACTGGAATGGTCCTTCTAACAGCAGCTGAATTAGCATTATAACAAATTGCTCCTCCTGGATCTCAAATGCATACCAGGAACTCCTGAGCTGGTGCAGAATAAAATTTTGTAATATGCTTTATTTCACAGAAGCACTCATATTTTTAAATAGTAAGTTTAATAGAAAATAATACCCTAGACCAGGGGGCTTATTATCTTATAGATAAAAATCATAAGGTGCTACATTAAATACTAAACGGATGGTGGGTTGAGGTTTTTTAACAATGTAAATAGACAGCAAACCATTGCACTCAACAGCACTTATTTAGACCAAGGGAAATTATATTCCTTCTAGGTCTTGTGACACTCAAATGTTTCATTTTGCAAACTTTTTCTCTGTTTTAGCAATACTGTTGTTAGCAATTTACATTGCAAAAACATGTAATCCAAGTTTAACTCCATCCTAGGGCATACACTCTAATCTGCCTTTATAAATACTTAATGAGGAAATTTAAAGAGCTGAATTCTTTCTTTCCCTCCTCATAGAGTATCAGTAAAACTACTTGGAAAGATTGATGCCCCATCCCTGGAAGGGTTCAAGCCCTACCTGGAAAAGGCTTTGAGGAACCTGGTCTAGTGAAAGGTGTTCATGGCAGGGAGTGTCTTATCTGCACTGAAATGTGAATTTCTGTGTTGTAACTCTTCCTGAAGAAGGAAAGGAAAGATGGAAGATAACTCCTGGCTCCGTGTGCCAGTTCATAATACAGACCAGTTGTCTACAAGCAGATTTATGACATGTTTGGTTTTCTAGTCATGATTGAGGCAGTTTATCCTCCTTTCTCTTCTATAAAAATTTCCTTCGTATTAGAAGATTCTGTGACATTTTTGAAAAATTAAATGATAAAACTCATTTCAAAAGTGCTGAATGGAGATTGTCTCTGAAGTGGAATGTGATGACAGCCAAATAGCATAAACCAGGACTGATGTCAAAATGTTAGGGTAGGAAGAAAAAGATGCATTGGTTCTTTGCCTAAGCATAGTCTTCTGTATTGGAAACACTGCAGAGAGATGGGCAACCTCCCAGAGACTGGTAAAATTCTTCATGTAAATTTAACAAAAGACTGTTATTTCAGAGAAGAAGCTTTCCTTTAAACAAAACAAAACAAAAAAAAAATAAAAAATAAATCTTTCATAACTATTTTCAGAGCACTTGATTATGCCAAAAAGAGTATTTTGGCTAGACAGGCAAGTAAAGAGTACAGAAGGCTAAAATATGGTGATTTTATTGTTAAAATTGTTATAGCTGTTCTTTAGGTGGTGATTGCTCACTGACAGTTTAAACTGACCAGTGGTTATTTTAAAAAGAAAATTAAATGTGGTAGGAATCCATCAAGAAAACATTTTGAGCACCTGTATTTTGCTTGCAAATCTGCTTTATGTGACAAAGTTTTCGTAAATTCTACAGTGAGTAAAAATGCAAACCCAGAAAATTTATATAAAAGGACTACTTGAAACCTACTCTCAATTCTAATGCATTTATAAAATAAAGAAAAATATACTGTGGCTATGAACTTGCTAGAGATGTGTTTTTATATTTTTAGAACATGCTTTAAAGGGACTCTTTACCCTGCTTACATCACTTAATGTTTTTGTACTACTTTGTATGACATGCATGAGGAGAATGAGAAGTTTAGCATTAGACAGTCTGAATAATACAAGTACAAAACAATTTGCATAAATTGACCATTTTGAGAACTGACAGCAAGCAGGTAGAATGAGAAATGATATATTCCTGTCAAGGTCATATGCTCAGAAATAATGCACAAATTTTGCCATCTTTATAAAATTGCTTATTATAAATTACAGAAACAAGACAGATTAATGATCAAAGAGAGCCCTCACGAGACCTTATCATCCAATCATATAATAGATATGTTTGTATTGCCTACCACTTACATAACACAGTATTGCTTTAAGGTAAAATAAGCAATTTGGGATAAAAGCTTTAACCTTAAAGGTATTTAAACAAAACAATACAAACATAACATCTGTCTCGCCTTTCTGTAATGTTTACATAGCAAGAGCTCTGCTCTTGTAAAACTATGCCACAAATACAGCAAATTTTCAATGTAAATTTCCCAAGTTCATGTCTCTAATAATCCTCCTCAAGAAGTGGTGCTCCTAGTGATAGCACAAGGGGTAACGGGTTTAAGCTTAAAGTTCAAATTAGTTATGAGGAAGAAGTTCTTTACTGTGAGGGTGGTGAAGCACTGGAACAGGTTACTCAAAGTGGTAAATGCTCCATCCCTGTCAGTGTTCAAGGCCAGGCTGGATGGAGTCTTCGGAGGTGCCCATGTCAGGGGTGTTGGAAATTGAGGATCATAAGGTCCTTTCCAACCCTAACTATTCTATGATTCCATGTGTCTAAGAAAGTGACATCCATTTCAACACACTGACAGACCAGTTGTCTTTTTTTTTTTTTTCCCCTGGAAAGCCAATTACAATTATACTCATTGAATCATAGCATGGTTGAGGTTGGAAAGAACCTCAAGATCATCTATTTCCAACCCCCCTGAACACGATCCTTGTCTTGGAAGTAACTTGTAATACAATGAAAGGTTCATACGTCAGTAGGGGATGATCTGTAGAAGGAAGTACAGAAGAGTGGAAGAATTTCTGTGTTGTCACAGAGCTTGGACTTCAGAAAATGAGGATTACTGATACACCAGCAGGGGTAAAGATAACTTCTATAAGAAGTTATCTTTATATGAGTCCCTATAGAAGTATGTAAAAAGAAGTACATCTCTCTTTAAAAATAGGTAAATGTCCCTTGTATGGGACATCTAAATGAAGTCATCTTGCAGAAGACAAAAGAATTTGAGACAGAAGAGAAAGAAGGCATCAATAGCACAGACGATTCACCTGTGAAAACACAAAAAATTTTCCTTGGTATTCACATGCTCCCTGAATCTCTTATGTTTAGGAAAATTTTCTTATGGACATCAGTTTCAGGAAGAAAGATGCAATGAATCTACTTTCCTTCAGTGCTGGCAGTGTTAGACTGTGGTGGGCAGAGGAAAGGAGGACATACTCACTGCTCAAACACAGAACTCAGTATTATGTGAGTGTCTAGGCTGCACATTTTATGCAGCTGAGAAGTAATAATTGTAAATTGAGTACATATTCTTTTCTGTGTATTGGACAGGTGGAATGAAAAGTGTAAGAATGAGTTTTTCAAGACTACTTGAAGAAGAGCGTTCAAGTGATTCAGGATGACACTTCAGTATTTCATTTAGATAATAAGTTGAGGTTTTTCCACGTTCAAGTATAATGCATTGAATCTCGTCACATCATAAAAAACAAAGGGGTCTTCTGAAGTAAGCAGAGAAGTCATTATCATTATGTTAGCGCTGAAAAGTTTGAGTAGTTCTTGCATTATGTATTACGCAAACTACACATCCTGGGGCTGTGCAGATGCATTTATAAAATAGCTATTGTTTCCTATCATTTTATTATGATTGGAACCTAGAGATTCATGAACATTTTCAGGAGTACAGTATTGCATAAGCTTACTGCTTACCTTTATTTGTGAGTTAGGTTATATGTAGGCAAAACTGGTCTCTAAAAGAGAACATCTCATTAAATCTCTGCTTGCGAGGAATAAGTGCTTTCGCTGCCCTGAGGTGTGCTTCAGTGATGAATAGAGCAGAAATTTCGGGAGGAATGCAGTTTAGGAACTGCATGCCCCCTGACTCCATTCAGAAGATCTCTTTGCAAGTAACCAACCTATCAACCTATTTTCAGTTCTAATAAAAGACACTGGACAAGAGAAGTGAGAATGTCACTAAGCCTGAACTCATACATTATATGTCTCAGCTTTATTACTTCATGCAATTTTTTTCAACTACTGCCACTGCCAACTGCAAACCAAAAGCAGTCATTTTGTATTTTGGAGGAAGTAAAAGCAACCACTTGTTTAAGTCATGTAATTTTTTCAAGGCTTTTTTGTTTGAAATCTGTTTATTTTCTCAAAAGTAGACTTGCCATAAGAAAGCATTTCTTTTCATGCTAATGTCATCTTTGTTATTTAAAACGTTACATTAGGTACAAACATGATCAAATATTTATTCAGATGCCTATTACTAGTACTTTGGGGCATCAATAACCTACCCTCTACAATTTTATTAAGTCAACAGATATTCTTCTATATTTAAAGCTAATAATTTCAAGTATGTCTGCATAGAAAGGGTTGATTCTTTGAAATTATGCTTATAATAAATTTTTATTGAATAATGAAGTAGTTTATTGAATAATTCAAATATCCATGTCATATTAAATTAGCATCACTATGTGCTGCAGTACCTTACTGACATGAATGAAAAAGCATTTCTGATTTACAAAGACACAGCAACATGAACTGCCTTATAAAAATGAGGCTTAACTCCAAATATACACTTTCTTAACCAAGCATGGATCCTTTTTTCCTCAAAATCTAGAAGTTTGGCAAAATGGATAAACCTTACCAGACTAATTTTAGAGTTGAAGCAGAATAAATGGCCTTCAAAACACTCACACACTTCTCCATAATCAATGATATTGAGGGTCCTCAATGAGACCAGAGGCAACTACTAGTGCCAAATATCCATACTTCAGTAGCTATCCAATGAACAGCTTAAGAAAGGAGCAAAACAGAAGCAGGAGCTCAGACAACACAATCAGACTGTTAACCATTTATTGCAACACAAGTGTGCCTTTTATAGAGAGTTTCAGGATACTAGAACATTCAGTAACATCTGGTTGGTTAACATTCCTTAGCCGGGTGTTAGCAATCACTTAATGATTGGTTGACTACTACAGCACACGTTTCCAACTACAACAGGTTTCCAAGTTCGAGAACAGTCAGTTCCAGGGTTGCAGCTACCCTCTCCCTCCTGTACATACACACCCTCAGACAAGGTCCTAGAGCCTTCAGCTCACTGCTTCATGATTGTAAAGTAGCTGTCTGGACTGCTTACATGACCGTGTTCACTCAAGTACATTCCCACACAAAAACAGTACTAATCCAACAACCAATGAAGTAATAACACAGATTTTCCAGTAAGTAGCTGTCCTGGGTTCAGCAGTGGCAGTCATTTTTCTCCTTCTTAGTAGCTGGCACAGTGCTGTGGTTTTCGACTTTCAACCTGGGAACAGCGCTGATAACACCGATGTTTTTAGTTGCTGCTCAGTAATGTTTACCCTGACCAAGGACTTTCTGAGCCTCATGCTCTGCCAGGGAGGAAAGGAAGCCGGGAGGAAGCACAGACAGAGCACCTGACCCAAACTGACCAAAGAGGTATTCCATACCACAGCACGTCATGCTCACTGTATAAACTGGGGGCAGTTACCCAGAAGGCAACTTGCTGGTATCACTTCTCAGGTCGGGCTGGGTTATCAGTCAGCGAGTGGTGAGCGGTTGTATTCCCTTCCCTTGTTATTTCCCTTATCATTATTATTATTGGTAGTAGCAGTAGTGGTTTTGTGTTATACCTTAATTACTGGACTGTTCTTATCTTAATCCATGGGAGTTACATTATTTTGATTCTCCTCCCCATCCCTCCAGGAGCAGGGGAGGAAAAATGGAGGGGAGTGAGTGAGGGCTGCGTGGCTGAGTTGCTGACTGGGCTTAAATCATGACAGAAACAAAACTTTTCTCAAAGTTTCTAAGATTAGTCATACTATGTTGAAGACTTCCTTTATTAGTTTTCTTTTTGTGGGTGGGAAGGACGCTAGCTCAATACTGCTAAACTATTTGAGTTTGGATAAGCAATAGCATAAAAGACTGTAACTTCACTTACTGGAGGAACTAAAAAGAAGAAAGTATAATAGGCTTTAGAGTGGTATTGTTTTTTTTCACAGGAATTGCCTACTGCTAATATAAAACCATTGTCCTTAGCGTCCTAGCTTTGCCTTGTAGAATTTTTCTTGGCTTTTTTTCCAGTTTTCAGCACCAACAGTTTCTGTAAAAACATGTTTAAATGCACTCTATGATCAGCACTAAATACTGAAATAATAACTAGGTTTTATGGTTAATTTTATAGATGTGAAAATCCATTAGTCCCTCCCTGCTTCAGCCCCATCATTTGCAACATGGTGACAAATTTTATTTTTTTAATAAGAAAATGTGTTAGCCTTCATTAGTCTCTAAGGAAAAATAAATAAAATGTCTTCCACATTGAGAATAAATGTATGTTTATTCCCTGGGTCAAATATCAGAACCAAACCGATGTAGTTTAGTCTATTTTGGGCTCTGCTGAGACCAGTTTAAACACAGAGTGAAAAATAATCTTCTGATTTCAACCATAAATACAACAGTTCTTAAATTTCTATTTCTCCATTTTTGGCTTCACAAATCTTCACAAACTGCACTAAACAAGGTGCTAAGGATACCATCTACATCACAGATGGGGGGGGGCTTAATGTTGTTTATGACCCACTGTACATATTACATAGATATCAAGGAGCTGCAGTAAGGTTTGCTGTGGAAGTATGCTTACTTTCATAGCATCATCTTAAAAGACCTGATCAGCAAATTATTATATGCATAAGAATAACTTACAGCCTATAGCCCATCCCACAGTGGGAAGTTTTCTTCTTACAAAGGAAATGTAAAACTCTCTGCTAGTAACCTACAGTCATGCTCAGCCATCTGTCCCTGTGGTGCTGAGTTTGGGGGTCCACGTGGGAAAATTAAAATTAAAATCTTGGGAGTTCAGGGAATAATGATTTACACCCTTAGACCTCTTCAAGCAGGTGTGCAGCCTGCTGTTGAAGTTAATTACCAACCATTATCAGCAAAGCTGGCATATTGCCACTTTTCTAAAAGTACTTTTTTCTCCTGAAAAAAAATCTTCATTTCAGTCTTCTTCCCAGTTATGTATGTATGTCCCAGATTTCACCTTCAAATTAATCACCTTCAAATAACAGTATACTCTAGATAATTACTAGTTCAGAAAGCATTTAGAAACACCAAATGGGGCAAAAAAAGCCCAGTACCCTACAGCTTCATTCATTTACTTTTGCTAGCAGCTATCATGAACTAAATGGGCAACTAAAATATTCAGTTCAAGTACTGGTATTTACAAAGTGTGTTAACGGTTTTGCATACATAAGTATAAATTAAATTATAGCAATAAGATCCAAAAATCAATATAGACTTAGTCTTTTGTTTCAGACCCTGCTACTGCGACAGTGTAACTAACTGGCACACCACAGTTTATACTGCAATATGATGCTTCAGGATCTGACATATGCTAGCATACTATACACACTGGACAGATTTGGGGTTTCTTATGGCATTATGGCAGATCTGGTACTAGTAAATCTTTTCCCACTTATATGAATACCAGTGAAACATACAAAATTCTCAAATTTCATGATGAAAAAGTTTCAGGGAAGAATTAAAAATGTGACAGAAACATGATTATGCCACAAGCTTTCTTACAGTGATGTTCAGAAAACACATAGCTAAAATTAACTAAAAAAATCAGCTAATTAGCTATTTTAATTTTAAACCCATTAGAGAACTCCAAAAGCTGAAGCATCAAACTGTTCTACATTATCATTTTCTTTGATCAAAATTTCACCCTCAAATGCATCTTCGTATCTCTGTTTACTTTTCAGGGAACTGTAAATGCTACCTGTAACATGGGAATTATAGATAAGTGTTGAATTCAGAAAACTACATTTCCTGATAAACAGTTTATCCCCCATAATATTACAAACACTTGAACTCACAACACATCACTCCCACAGGAAAAAAGCAGTAGGGTGGAATTCACACAATGAAATGCAGGTGCCTACACTATGCAAGTCATTCAGAGATGTTTCACAGTGAATGAAGAAAAATAAATCTATCTCAGGTGAACAGCATAATTAATCTCCCACCAAAGTGGATGAATTCTAGTCTTAATATGCCTTTCTTTCTTCCCCCAAACTATAAGCAGAACTGAAAGTGACTAGTACAGAAGTGGAAACCTAAAGATGGGCAAAAATCCCACATAGTATACTTGACTCTGAAATCAGAAGCAAAATACAAGGCTTTGTCCCTTTAAAATAAAAAAAATAACAAAAAACACCACGAATTGTGTTTAAAAATGGTATCTAAGAGTGTGTTTACTATATTTTTAAAAAATATCGTCATTTTTTATAAACTAGATTATGTTTAATTTCTTAAAGGGATTCTTGACAGTGACAAGTTTATGCAGTCCTGATTATATGCTTTTAGCCATGATAATAAAAAGAAACCACTTCTAAAATAACCTCTCCATCAGATTCAAAACTGCTTTAGTAGTATCCATCAGACCAGATCATTTTAGAGAAAAAAATGTTCTCACTGTTTTGATGTTTCTAGAGAATATAGCACTAGAATGGTAATATAAAATGGTAAGAACTGATATAATGCATATAACAGCAACAATAACAAAAGTAATGTTGGCATAGCTTGTTAAAATACTCTCAGTAAACTTTGTGTTCTTTTTAAAAACAAAAGGAGAGCTTTCTGTGCAATGTGAAATTTATTAAAGCAAATGGAACAGCATGGCTAATGTAATACTACATCATTTTGACAGGTCCTGAAAGACCAAGAAAAATATAAATAGAAAAAATATTTAAAAATGCTCTACGGGGATTCAGAAATGTCTATAGTGTAACACTTTCAAAATGTAGCTCCTTGAAGCACACAAGATCTTATTTGTCCATCAGTACCAAATATATAAGCCATGTTACTCCATACTACTCTGATTAATGTATATGTAATATACATAGAGCCAAAAAATGCACTTAGTGTTCATAGGAAAGTACAATGTAAGGATATGTGGAAGCTGAGAATATCTGTTTCATTAAGGTCACCTAATCAAGGACCTCTGCAGTGCAGAAAGTCGTAATATGTAAAAGGGAAAGCAATGAACAAGAGCAGTGGGGAACACAAACATCATTGATTGGACACAGGGTAAGATATGATGTGAAAGACCAAAGTCTCCAGTTAGTAACTGATGGGCCACTAAGAAGCTTCAGGCACAGCTTTGGAGAAGGTCCCCTAGACTTCAGAGCTGATAATAATGGGTATAGAAGAGGGACATAAGGACCTGTTCGTTAGCAAGCCCTAAGCTGGATCAGCAGGTGACAAGGAGGATTCTTCCTCATGTCCATGTAAGCACCCTTTGCATGTTCTCTCTGTGTGTGTGTCTCTCTGTGGTACACCTTCAGCCTTGCTACTGGTTGTACCTGCAAAGGGGAAAACACCAGCCATCTCCATTGCCCTGGGATGGACTCCAGTGGCCAGATAGGTGGAATCCCCCCAGCTCCAGAGCTGCCAGAGACCCCAGCCATGTGTAACACTCCTTAACATGGAGGAGCACAGTACTGTATGGTCACAATTTTCAGAAGTATGTTTGGAGAAAAAAGTACATAAAAAAAAAAAGCCAGAAAACAAGTGAACCTATTTTTGAAGCATATAATGCTGTCAGTGAAGACATCAGCTCTCCTTTAGTTAAGTGAAACTGCAATCCCTCCTAAGTATAGCCTTTAACAAAACAGCTATTTTACACTTAGAGACAGTTTTAGTGTCTTGAGAGGATCCACTGAATCACAGGCCACTTGTATCCTACGGATGCACTATTCTGGAGTGGCTTATTTATCAGACGTACAAAATTCAAAGCCCAACTTAGAGAACAATACTGTTCTGAGTGGCAATGGTAGAGAGAAAAGATGATGACTTTGTTTCATTCAGCTTCTCTTAGCAGAAACTGGCATGTAAATGGATGACATCTCTGTGCATATTGTTCTATTAAGGCTTCCTGAATTTAATGTATTATTCATGCATATCTAACATATTCAGATCATAGTAGATTGAATACACAAACACACCTTTACATGACTTAACAATCGTGTATTAAACTGAGACATATAGTTCTGTGTCTGCAGGTTCTCTTGCTCTGTCAGTGTGTATAATTGCAAGACTAACATTTATGTTTAATGGTGTTAGAAGAATGGTCTGAGGTTACAGCTGCTTCAGAAACAGAAGAATCATATATTTATCACAATTGTTACAAAATCAGATTGCATTAATGGATTAAAAAATTTCAACTGTCCTACTAGCCTATAATTTTAACTTGTTAGCTCTTACAAAGACAGAAAATAGTCAGGTTTTGAATTTTTTCTTTAAAACCCCAGTGATATATTTTGGTTACAAAAGCTGCTGCTGCAGACCTACAGGCTGGAAGTAAAGAGGCCAAAAGCACCATGGGCTGTAGGAAAAAGGACAAAGCCAAAAGATCCAGGGAAGTGGTTTCCCCCTCTACTTGGCAGTTGCAAGAACTCATTTAGACAGTGTCCAGCTCCTGCCCCTCCACTAAAAGAAAGACTGCATTCAACTGGGCTTCTGCAGCCTAGAGCAGAGGAAGCTTTGGGGAGAAGCAACACCAGCCCCAGTGGCTGTAAGCGGTCCTTGAGGAGGTGGAGCCAGGCTTTTCACAGTGCTTCTGGGTGAGACAGTGGACGTAAACTGGTTAGCACAGAAGTTACAACTGGATACAGGGAGAAATTTTTTCCCAATGAGGAAGGTGTAGCAGTGACATAAGTTGCCCTAAAATACTGTGTCATCTCTGTCCCTGGAAGCTATCAAGACTTGACCAGATAAAATGTCCTGGTTTGTCTCTGTAGCTGACCATCCTGTGAGCAGGAGGTTGGTCTGGAGACCTCCTGAGATATCTCTCAGCCTGACTGATTCTGTGATTTGGTGATGATACTTACCTCTCTATTGCCTGCAGCATCAGTAATACTTTTTGCCAGGTTAGTACCATACCTGCTTACTGTTCACATCCATTTACAGCTACTGAGGAAATTACACATTGATATTCCGTAAGCAGTTATGTCATCCTTTTTAAAATAAATAATCATCATATTTATTAAGAGTGTTGGAGTGTTTTAAAAAATAGTCTGTTATTTCTGCTGGCATGTCCTAGCAGGCAGTACTTTAACTGGAAGTGGCAACACAAGTTTTGCTACTGCAGTGAGAAAAGACTGCAGAGTACCAGGCAGAGTGAACAAAAATGCAAGTGCAGGTGCAAGCTTTGGCAACTCAACTTTTATTAAAATAACTTAGCATTGGATATTTTAATCCCAAGACAGGAGAACAACTGGCAGGGCAGATCAATGGTGGGAATGATGCAGGTGTGTGTTCTGTGCACTCAGCTTTTTGAAGTGTTAGTGGTTAGCAGGCTGACATGGAAAGGACATGACTGCAGAAAATACTGCAATGCCTTTTATTATGCAGTGATGTAAAAAAAAGCACAGAGCTAGTGGAATGCTTAAATAAAGAATCTTAGGCAGGCAGTATTTTGGGGTTGAAGAAAAACCAAAAGCTACCTGTGAATAAGATGAATAACTTCAAATTTCTTGGCTTACTGATTCAGTTTCTTGTCTGGAATACTGATTCAGTTTCTTGTCTGGAAATGGATCCTTTAATTTGGCGAGTCAGCCTCAACAGGAGGCTCAAGTTGTTCTCAGGACTGGCACCCTCAGGTTTTCCGGTCAAATTTCTATGGTTTATTCATAGAATCAGAATAGTTAGGGTTGGAAAGGACCTCAAGATAATTTAGCTCCAACCCACCTGCCATGGGCAGGAACATCTCACATTAAACCATACCACCCAAGGCTATGTCCAACCGAGCCTTGAACACCGCCAGAGATGGAGCATTCACAACTTCGCTGGGCAACACATTCCAGTGCCTCACCACCCTTACAGTAAAGAACTTCCTCTGTCTAATTTTGAACCCATTACCCCTTGTGCTGTCACTACAGTTCCTAATGAAAAGTCCCTCCCCAGCTTCCCTAATAGGCCCCCTTCAGATATTGGAAGGCTGCTATGAGGTTAGGCTACGCAGTCTTCTCTACTCCAGGCTGAACAGCCCCAACTTTCTCAGCTTATCTTCATATGGGAGGTGCTCCAGTCCCATGATCATCCTTGTTGCCCTCCACTGGACTTGTTCAACAGTTCCATGTCCTTTTATGTTGAGGACACCAGAACTGCACACAACACTCCAAGTGAGGGCTCAAGAGAGCAAAGTAAGAGGGCAGGATCACCTCCCTCCCTCGACCTGCTGGTCACTGTTCTTTTGATGCAGCCCAGGATATGGTTGGCTTTCTGGGCTGCGAGCACACACTGCCAGCTCATGTTCTTTTTTCTATCGACCAACACCCCCAAGTCCTTCTGCGCAGGGCTGCTCTCAATCTCTTCTCTGCCCAACCTGTAACTGTGCCTGGGATTGCTCAGACTCGCATGCAGGGCCTTGAACTTGGCATGGTTAAACTTCATCAGGTTGGCATCAGCCCACCTCACAAGCATGTCAAGGTCCCTC
>JAOEHX010055756.1:14579-25123 GCA_025448015.1 Bolborhynchus lineola
ACAGTGGGCCCAAGGTCTTCATTCTCACAGTCCCTGCATCTGCCTTCCAAGACTTGGGTGGTGTGGTCAGAGCATTTGCCGGTGAAGACTGAGGCAAAGAAGTCATTAAGAACCTCAGCCTTCTCCAAATCCAGGGTAGCCAGTTCTTCTGATAGCTTCTGGAGAGGGTCCACGCTGTCCCTAGCCTGTCTTTTAATTGCAGTGTACCGACAGAATCCCTTCCTGCTATCTTTAATACCCTTAGCCAAGTTTAATTCTAAGTAGGTCTTAGCTTTCCTAACCTGGTCCCTATCTTCCTGGGCAACATCCCTGTATTCTTCCCAGGCCACCTGTCCTTGCTTCCACCTTTTACAAGCCTCTTTTTTCCTTCGAATTTTCCTCAGCAGGTCCTTCTAGTCCCTCCTGCAGCACTTCCTTCTAGTTGGGATGTATCATTCCTGAGTTTGCAGCAGGTTCTTGGCCCCCCCTGCCCTCTAGGGCTATGTCCCATGGAATCTTACTGAGAAGGTTCCTGAAGAGGCCAAAGTTTGCTCTCTTGAAGTCCCGGGCAGTGAGCTTGCTGCACGCTCTTCTCACTGTCCTGAGGATCTCGAATTCGAATATCTCATCATCACTGCAATCAAGGCTGCCCTGGAGCGTCACATTTACAGCAAGCCCTTCCCTGTTGGTGAGTACGAGGTCAAGCATGGCACCTCTCTTTGTCAGCTCCTCTATTACTTGCCAAAGGAAGTTGTCTTCCACGCAATCGATGAACTTCCTGGACTGCTTGTGCTGGGCCATACCATCCCTCCAACAGATATAAGGGTGGTTGAAGAGTTCTTCAGGCAGAGAAGCAAATAAAGGAGATCTTGATGATAATGCAATTTATGTGGAAATGCAGGAGTCCAGATTTTTTTCAATAGCAGGTTCAATACAAAGATTTTGTCACATAGCTCAGTTTCTCACTTGTTCAAGGAATTCGGAAATTATTTGTGTTTTCTCACATTCACATAGTGTTCTTCATAAGAATTTTACAGGTTAAGAGCAAAATATAGCACTTCTATTTTGTCTCTTCAAGCTCCCTGATGGTGGGCAGTGTACAGGCTATTTTTCCATGCAATCTGAGTAATAGTTTCTCAGCATGCTGTAGGTGGTTTGGGGGACTAACAGTACGATTCTTCTGCTTGCTTGTTGAAAACCTTCAGGATCCTTTAGTACACCAAATCTTCTTTTCTTTATCTCCAGCTAAAGCCAAGTATTTCTGTATTGAAAGTCCAAGTATTTCTATATTGAAAGCCCAAGGTAAAACTGTTACCTGAAAGTGGTTTATAAGGCATTCAGAGGATACTGTCGGTAAAAACATTTTTCCTGCTGAAGCAGCAGTCTTTGAATTGATCCCTTTTATTCCAAAGATTTTTCACAGGCAATAGTAACCCTCTTATGTGTGACTTTGCTTGCTTGACAATTAAATAGCATATATTTATAATTGTAATTGTTCTGCAGATTGCTTAGTTTGGTTAAGCTTCCTTATATGTAATTTGAAGCAAATGAGTGCAATAAATTGAAGCAAGTGCTAGAAGTCTTCATATTTTTCATACAAATTAAGGCAGTCACTGTATGAAAAATCCTTTAATAATTAAAACTCTTAAAATTTAAAACTTTAAACCATTTTTTTTCCTCTGCTTCCAACAGTGGTTAACACTGATTTTATACTAATAACATAATTTATCATGCTCTGCAGGTAAAGTGATGTCAAACCACAGGAAGAATTTCCATGGTCAGCTCTCGGCAAGCAAAGAGCCAAAAGATGCTAAAGAAGAAAATAAAATTACTTTTATGTGCAATTAAACACTGTCATTAAAGACAGGAAAGAACATGTCTAATCACACTGTAAGTCTAGCTCTCTATGGAAATACCACCATATGCACCTAACTCACTGGGGGGTGGTCTGTTACTTTGCTGTGATCTATTCAATCTGAAATCCAGCTTTGGTCAGAGACCTGACAGCTCTTAATATCACCATGGATTATTTCAGTTTTTAAGTACCAAAAGGTAGTCAACTATGGATGTTTAATCAAGTATGAATAAATGCGGAGGGATGTCTAGCTGCATGGGAGGGACATAAAATCTGTATTTCCTAGTAATGAATATAAACATTATAAGGTTGTGGTTTCACTTACCTACTACTAGATCTGAAGACCTTGTGTAGTTGTCATTCTTTGTCACATCAGGCAGCCAGTCGGCTCTTCTGCTGACTAAGGATCTTTGGGTGATAAACTCCTTGCAGGAGTTATTTGTTCTGAATTTGTAAAATTCCTAAACCAACAGGCTCCTAGGAACTGCTATATTATTGACAAATACAATGATATACCCCTCGCTTGTATTTTATGCCAGTGAATGCATAGGGCTAAATAGCTTTTGCTGATTTTCGTTTTCTTTATTTCTATTGCCTAAGAGAAATGAAACCCTCGAAGCAGCACTTCTTTTGGGGATTAATGTACTTCTTAGGTAAAGCATTTGACCTCAGGACTTACAGCATATTTCTTATTCTTGTTTGTGTGTCTCTAGAGGGTGTTTAGCAGTTATCCAGCTGTAAGGTATATGATTTGTCTTGATGCATTTTGCCTCTTTCTGTGACATACTTTGAAACATTAGCAGCAATTTGTGACCAATAATGGGATATCTTTCATATAAAGGTTTGAAAAAGATAAGCAACAATAAATCCAAGCAGCTCCCTCAAATTGTGATGGACTTGTAATATAAAGTTAAAACAGTGTTTAGGAAAATTTAAAAACAGGCCACCACTGTTATACATAATTTAGTGCACATTACAAACTGCAGCTTCAAAACTGTACCAGTCACATCTGCAATCCACAGCACAATTCACTGCTTTTTCTACTAGGGCATATGTAATGCATAAGCAAGTGTCATTTCCCAGTAGATTTTTTTTATGTCCATTATTTCTGTATATTTAAACTATACCCTTGAAATTATGCTGCTGAATATATACATAATCATTGACTGGCACTAAATTTTTAAACAAGCATTTGCTTTTCTGCGCTCTTGCAATACTCTCATTTTTTCCCCTATAATTTTAAACTCTTAAACAAAGTTTATTTTAACATAATTACTGAGTAACTCATAGACCTGAAGGACAACTGGAAGTTCTGAAAACAGAAGCATTCTGACTACATTTTCTGTCACCCTGCATATATATTTGAATGAGAAAGATCTTTAAAGGGAAATAGTGCACAAATAAAATGTTTTGAAAAGTCCATTTATACATCCTGTATCTTTTATGTAAAGTTCTGATTTCACTTTAGGGTCCTTAACAGTCCAGATTACACTTGGAGCACCTATCTCTTCTTCTCCACTGCCTCCCTACTCCCTCTGGGCACCCAAATTCCATGTCACACAAGCCAACAATGAAGGGTCAACAAAGATGCCTCTGAAATGTAGCTGCTCTAAACCAGAGGTTTTGTCTATTAGAAAGTATGGAGCAATCAGGCTGTAAATCACCAGAACAGCAGTTTCATCTGTCAAGAAGCTATGAGCACCAAACAGGGACTGTTCAGGCATCCACCCAACAGAAAGTCTGGAAAGTTCTGAAAGGGCAGGGACTGTGCCCATCAATCCCACCAGTCAGCCAGAGCTGCCTCAAACAAACAGCTATGAGAAAAATGCTGGTTGTCTGTATTCAGACAGACGCTGACACACCCCCACAGGAATAAGGAGTTAGATTAAGGAGCAGTGCATTAGGAAAATAATAAAAATGCTACTATCTTGTAGTTCCTTTAAGTAAAGCATCATCAAGATTAAGCAATTCTGTGCAAAGCCTATTTGCTTGTAGCTGTACACTTTTAACTCTGCTGCTGGCCCACTAAACCAAAGACATCTTTTAAGTGAGGTTCTGAGAAAGAAAACCTCTGCTTGGTCTTTACTGCAAATCCCAAGCATTAGTGCTGAAATTGTATTGACGCCTAGAGGGAATTGAAGAGAAATTCTGCCTTTTCAAAATATGAGGCATGAAGTATAATATCGGTTGCCTTTACAGACTCAAGAAACTTGAAACTCTGGGATTCAGTGACTGGATCAGATGGAAAGTGTTTTATCCTAGGATGTAATTAGTAAAATGGCAACACTAAGGCAATTTCTAGGCCAACTGAGCTTACTGGAGTTACTGCAGATTGAAGAAATTTCATTGTAAAATATAATTTAGCCCTTAATGTATGACTAATGTTATGAACCTAAATTCCTGCAGATTTTCTCACTTAAGCTTTCACTTGAAATGATGAAAAATGAATAAATTTAATACCATCATATTCTTTTACCAGTCCTTCCCGAATATGTCATTTGCCAAGTTCTGTCTTCAATGCATTCTGTGCTCTATAGATTTTCAGGTATATCAGAACAAAGAAAAAGGACTTGCCCATAAAAAAGAAATGTAAACTAGTTTTGAATGCACATCATGCTTTTTCATCTTTGACAGCAGCAGTATTTCAGAAGATACGAGATATGAGGTGTTTATGGCAGGTGCATTACTACTTAGAAACTAATCTCACACACATGGCTGTTAACATGAAATATGGATTTTAATAATCCAACTTGGTGAGATATGTGAGCCTGCCTGGTGCAGATGTGATTAGCCACAGTCTGCAAGATTAATTGAGATACACAGTGCAAGATTACATTTAGTGAACTCCAAGCCCATCTGATTATGCAAGAAATCACGTAGTTAAGGCTGCATCTTTACAGATAGAAAACCAGATAAATCACAACTTCTGCTGTGACAGAAGAGACAGAATGGAGACAGTTTAAGTCAGTGAGCCCAGTGAACCTATCATCAAAGTAAAATATCCAAATATTTCATAACCAGGGAAAATAAAACACCAAGGACTAGAAAAATACCCCATGTAGTTCAAACAGCAAACAAATATACAAAAAACCCCAATGTAAACAGATAAAGAATGGGATTTTTAATGTATACCATCATCGTTATTTTAAACTAATGGTATGAAATTTACTTTTTGTGTAGGCATGGCAATATTCATTCAGGAGACTACTGCTTTTTAATGGCAATTTCCTTTTTGGTTTATAGCAAAGTCTGAAATTTCATCAAGATCAGCACGAGAGATACCACTTGAAGTATTAGATGACTTCAGACTGGCACCATATGGAAAACTTCCAGTAGTTTTTATCCAGCTCCATTATTTTTCCATAATGAGTGTATCTTCCAACTCACCACTTTGCTGAAAACACCGATTTGTAATGCAGAAGCAAAACCTACTGGGCGTTACTTGCAGAAGAAAGTGAACCCTGGGCTCAATGCCTTTTTCCACAGGCTATCAGTAATTCAGATAAATTACCTACTCACTCCTTGCCTCACATTTCCTATCTGTGAACTCATTAGTAGCTGACAGAGATACTGAAGTGTATTCATATGCTATTGTTTTACTTTTAAAGTCACATGAGCACATGTGGAGAGTGCTTTCAGAGAAAATTGATTGTCAGACCTGGCAATAACTTCAGTGGACCAAAGTCCTCAACAAAACACAATTCTTCATGTAAAAGTGTGAATTTCTTTACATGCTGCTAATTTTTCTGGTTGGTACATGGGCTTCCAGCTGCAAAACTAGCAACTTCTGGAGTCATCTAACAGATACTTTTCGCTCTTACTCCCAAATCACAGCAAGCCTAGATTTACATATACCATACAAGATTTGTGTATGTATACACATATACAAATGCAGAGAAACACTACAGCAGTAACAAGCAAAGTTAACAGAATCATGGAATCATAGAATAGTTAGGACACTGAACTCACTTTTACTCCAGTTCACCAACCACATCATGCAAACTTCAGATTTAGCAGTCCTCTAGTGTCCCAGTCTCATATTCAGTGCTATAGCACAAGTTCCAGTACTTTATTGGTTTTGCCTTCCTCAACCTATGCCTCCTGAAGCTCTTCGGCATACTTTCTCCTCACTTTAGGTCACTAGATAAGCTGATAAAAGTAAAATAGAAGACAGCCACTGGAGAAAAGATAAAGGAGAATGATCAAATTTCAGACTTCGTCACTTGATTTCCAGCTGATGACTGGCCACTAGAAGGAAAAAGCAGAACTCTGAAACACCCAGAAACAATTGTACAAGAATACATTGTGCAGAAAGGACTCACATGTGTTTACTCTAGGATTAAGCTTTTATATCTATCTGCATTCTACTGAATTCTCTGAAGACCTGAGAAATGTAAGAATTTCTGTTAAGGTATCACTGCCCCATAAGCTGAGGAGGCATCCAGTTGGAAAGCAGCTCAGTAGAAAAGGACCTAGTGGCCTTGGTGGACACCAGGTTGAGCCTGAGGCAGCAAAATGGGTCCTTACTACAAAGAAGACCAGTGGTATCCTGGGCTGCATCAGGCAAAGCATTGCCGATAGGTAGAGGGAGGAGATCCCTGCCCTCAGCACTGGTGAGACCACAGCTGAAATAATGTGTCCAGGTCTCTGCTGCTTAGTACAAGAGACATGGGAAGACTGGACAGAGGTCTACAAAGTGCCAGGAAGATGCTGAAGAGTTTGGGGCATCTCTTCTATGAGGAAAGGCTGAGAGCTGGTATTGCTCAGTCTGCAGAAGGGAAGTCTCAGGTGGGTCTTATCAATGCCTATAAATACCTGGAAGGAGGGTGCAAAGAGGCCAGAGCCTCTCTTCTTTGATGGTCAGTACCAGCACCAGAAGCAATGGGCCGAAACTGAAACACAGGAGTTTCCCTCTGAACACCAGGAAACACTTTTTTACTGTGAGGGTGACAAAGTACAGGGTCCTCAGAGTCTCCCTCCTTGGAGACACTGAAAAGCCATTTGGACATGATCCTCAGCAAAAACCTGTAGGTGGCCCTGCTGTAGCAGAGGGTTTGGACCAGATGACATCCAGAGTTCCCTTCCAACTTCATCCGTTTTGTGATTCTCTGAAGCTCTTACTATAACTTGAAGAAAATGACAGTAAGATCATGTACACTTTAATTAAAGTAACAGATGCTGTATTGATGAGGTAGATTCTAACATGCCATGCAAGTGTTTGCTTTTGTCTTCTATTAAAAAAGTCAGCCAAAGTAGTTAGATCAAATACATCTTTGCATTAAAGGACAGGATACTCGGGTGCCTAGAAGTAAAGTTTCATGGACCGTTAATATTTTTTTTTTTCCTTTTCATAGATCACCACAGTTCTTTGAAGCTGGATGTTTAAAATTCAAACCAAATAGTTCACCCATCAGCAAGTCATATACAGACCATTAAAATGCCTTTTAATTTTAGTGGAGTTTTGATGACTACCTTGAAAAATAGTCAAGTTTGAAAATTGTGTGTAAAGAATAAGAAGAATGTAGGCAGTAATATTACTGTGACAGTAGTGAAAGAGCTCTTACAGTTCACAAACATTCCATTCATATTACTAGGTATAAGCAAACAAAAATATTTGGTTTGTATTCTATCCCTTAGAAAGTATTACTTGAATATTTGTCCAATGTTAACATAGACTTTATGTTTGCAAGATTAAATTATGTATCCTTCACTTCCATTATATTTCCTTATTTCTAGAAAATCTGTAAAACATCACTATCTAATACACGCTGGTTTTATTTTGACATCCTAAGAATTCTTTACAGTGCATTGACAGGAACTCTGAAGAAGGTACACAGAGTTCATAATGCACTTACACCTGCGTTATGCTTTTTCTTATGTGTAAGTCCAATTAAATTCATAGACCAAATGCTTAATTAAATGACAAAGATGAATTACAACATATATTAACTATAATAGATCTCGTTTCTGAATAATAAACTGTGAAATTGGAAAACGAAGAAGTTATTCATTCTATTAGTAATGAAAAGGGAAGAATAGGTAAGATGCTCTTTATTAACTTTGTCCTGTTTTATTGACATCATCTCGTATGGAGAAGCTTTCTGTTTCTACTTGACCATTTGATTTATACAGTATGCTTTAAAATACCACTAACAAAGAACACCATTACTTTCATTTAGAAAAGGTAAAGCATCTCATCCATCTGATGCATCCTTTTAATTTTTATTTGAATTTTGTACTTGAGAATCAACTGTATTCATTGTTTGAGAAATCACATTTCATACATATGCTGTACTTCTTCATACTATATAGGCATAATTTTTGCAAAACCCCTTTACATTGTCAGCAACATAGATTTACACCAAATCAGAAAAAAAAAAAAAAAGGCTAGGAGATACCTTAATTTCATTTGAAAAAGAAATTAAGAGTTTACAGAGCAATTTATTGTTGCTTTTCCTATCTGCTCAATTGCAAAATGCTGCTTTCTTTGTTCCTTCTCTTAATACTTATATATAGAGAGAGAGTTACGTCTTTTTAACTTGCTATTCCTTGCTAGTTGTTTCTGATTTTATGCTGTATTATAGTAATTCTGCCCACGTATACATTTTAATATTTATTATAACGTACTATGCCCATTTTCACATTCTACACACATCCTTTTTTCGCTAGAGATCAATGAAGAAAAAGCTCATGAATGAGCAAGTTGGGTTTTATTGCACATCCTATTATTTCTCTGCATAAGCATAACTTTGGATTTTTGGTTTTGTGGATTTGCTTCACTGCTTTATTCCTTCAGACTTTATTCTGATAAGACCTGGGCTATGGATATACTGATGGGTGCTATAGTGAAGTTCAGTGTCAGTACTTTATTGCTCTTCCCCCATTTTTTCCATAATAATCATGAACTTACCCAGTTCCTGATCACCTTACCCAAGATGCCTTCTTCCCTCACACTCTCCACAAATTCCTCTGTGTTCATGAAGCCTAGAAGCACTCTGTTGTGAAGTTCTCTTCACAACAAAATTCAGGAAGTTGTTGCAAAGATTTCACAGTTTTAAAGATTTAAATTTCTGAAACTCAGGTTTCTCATCAGATATTCACCATTGCCACTAATCTCTTGCTTCTAACAGCCCCACTATCTAGTCACAAACACCTCATTAAGCCACCTGGTAGGTACCTCTATTAAAAGTCCACCATGATTAAATGTTTGCTTATAACTATTTTATTATTGACAGACTCTTTCAACAGATATATTTTCCCATGTTCCTTACAAATCTGAAAACATGAACACGCATCTTTCACACGTATGGCAACACTTCCTCTCTTTTCTATGTGTCTCTACTGAAAAACACAGCTTAAATCTGTATCAATATTACTGCCCTGAGAATTACCACAAGTCTCTGTGACACTAAGTAAGTTACAAGTTAAGCTTGTAACTTTTCTATATTGAGAATCTCAGCCTGTTTCTTCTCCATCTTTACAGCAGATGCACACACGTACGCACACATGCGCACACAGACACCTTCTCCCCAAACTGCTACTTCCTCATCATGTGTGCATCCCTGCTGGATGAAATTTCCTTGAAATTAGGAAAATTCTGGAACTTTCTGGATTGGGACAAAAGAACGGAAAAGATCTGAAATAAAGTAACAAGCTATAGAAAATTATGACACTGCAGGTATTTAATTTGAAATATGCCTGGCTCCTGAGGATTCAATGAATTTATAATGCCTGCTACAGGTGCTTCTTACAGCCCAAAACAATAAGAGAGGAAAGGAAGTGTGGCCTTATATATATCTAAAAATTTAAAGATTACTAAAAAAAACCCTACATAGATTCATTGCAGGTTTATATGAAAAATAGGAAGAGTAATAGATCAATGAGAATGTTATACACACAACTGGAAGACTTCAAAATGAAAAAGATTTAAGTCAGTTGCCTGTGTTAAGTTTGGGAAACAAACTGAGAAAATACAAAAATAAAAGTTACTCCACACAGTACTTGGTATACGGCTAATGCAACTTCATAAGGAAGCTAAATTAAATTTAAGAGAAAGAAAAAATATACAGGTTACTTGACCAGAGTCTGATTTCTGACATAGGTTATGAATTCAGTAATCAAAGCACCTGTCAATGTACTCTGTCAGAAGCATGAAATCTTTTAAGGAAAATGTATTTATTTATTTATTTATTATCATGGACATGCAGAGAAGGGAGGAACTTTTGGTTTAGATATCCTATGTGTGCTGTAGTCCTGCAACCATTAACTCGTTGAGTTCCGGCTCCATCCCAGCAGTGACAGCTGCTAAACACAGTAGTACCCACTTGGTGCTAACTCTTGCTAAAGAGAGAGGTACATATAGCTGCAATGAAGTCATTTCACTCTACTGGGTATTGCTCATCTAAACTTCAGAATTAATGACTTGATGGACTATTGTGCAACAGAAAGGACAGAGAGATTCTGCACATGCTCAGCTTGTGCTGCTCTCAGGGACATGGCGGTGTTCAAGGCCGGGTTGAACAGAGACTTGGATGACATGTTTTAGTGGGCAATCCCAGGCACAGCTACAGCTTGGGCAGAGAAGAGATTCTGAGCAACCCTGTGGAGAAGGACTTGGGGGTGTTGGTTGGTGGAAAAATGAACATGAGCCAGCAGTGTGCTCTTGCAGCCCAGAAAGCCAACCACATCCTGGGCTGCATCAAAAGGAGTG
>JAOEHX010055757.1:0-17017 GCA_025448015.1 Bolborhynchus lineola
GGCTCAGAAAGGCCTTGGTCAGACCAAAACATTCTAAGCAGTAACCGAAACATTGGTGTTATCAGCACTGTTCCCAGGCTGAAAGTCAAAACCACAGCGGCGCACCAGCTGCTGAGATGGAGAAAAATTACTGCTACTGCTAAACTCAGGACACCAACCCAAACCATTCTATGATTCTATGATTCTAACTCTGCTAATGGAAGGGACAGAATCAGAGAGGCACATGGAGGAAAGGAATTCCTGCAGAAAACCCCTAGTACCTTTTCTGCTACTTGCCAGCTTAGCCTTTAAAAACACCACATCGCTCAGACTGCAAAAGAAAAAGTTGGGCATTTATTTTGTAATTTTTTACTGTTTTTCCATTTCTGAAGAAGAATTATTTTGCTCAGTCTGGGATTTGTTCATTGAGCCTGTGGAGTTTTTAAAACAATGTTGACTATGGTTTTATATGCAGCCAGGCTACTAGCTTGTGTTGAAAAGCTATCTAGCTAAATTCAGAAATATTAAATTTTCCAAGAAGATTATAAATCAGAAGCAGAAAAGCCTTAAGTCTTTATTTTATTATATCACATGAAAATAATAAAACAATTAGAAAGGCAACAAAACACAAGGAAAAATAATTTAGCACTTACGTTTTCCCATTACTTTTCAGATGGTGACAGAATTCATGCTATTTGTTTGATTTTAGCTTCTGTGTTTACTAACAAACAAACAAAAAACAAAAAAACCCCACCAAAACTATTGTTTTTCTACTTAAGTTGCACTAAGCAGGTCTCTCTCTTGCTCTCTCTCTTTTTCTCTGTAGTGCTGGCAGTTAAAGACATATTTGGTTGGCTGTTGCACAGATCATATATTTGACCTCTTTACCAGTAGTAATTTCCTATACATTAGACTTTGGGCAGTGGGAGAAAGCCTATTGCAACATTCCCATGTCCCTTCTGAAGATCACTCCTTTTTTTTTTTCCCCCAAGAGAAAGAGTACTTTTAAAAACAAAACCAGGGTTGATAAACTGTAGTCCAGAGGTAAAAAAAAAACATCTTTCTTGGAGGCTTGTCAGAAAGAAAATCCCACTATCGTTTAAGGGCAGCTAAAATTGTTTTATAATGTCCATATGTATTTAATTACAGCAACACGTATCAATAATATGTCTTTGGGCTATTTATGAACCTGGAGTTAAATTCATTATGTAGCTAAGAGCTCCCTGATATACAAGGAATGCAATTCGAGGTGTGGAAGATGACATGCACATAGCAGTATATACATTTGGCCCAGTTTATCCCTTTGATCACACAATGGACTAAAGTAAATTTCAGCAAATTTCAACGCTAAATATAATTTGAATTATAGCAATGTTAACACTAAAACATAGGAGCAGATAGATTTATGTGTTTAAACCCTTGAGTGAATCTGCTCCTCAGATTTGAAATTTATTCCTGTTGCCTTTCCCTCCCACAGCAATGCCAGTGTTGACACCTGCTTTTTCCAGAAACTGCTCCCAACACTTTCTACCATGTCCCTCGTTGTATTAAAATACCTCCTGCAAAATTTTGGGTGCTACTAAAAACAACTAGGCACACTAATGTTCTGCATGTCAAAAAGGATCAGATCATAAATGAAGAACAGCTGCCAAGGCTCAGCTCGTTTCAAATCAGACATGGAAAGGGGGCTTTTTTCTTCCTCAGGGACTGTAGCGATAGGACAAGGGGTAATGGGTTTAAACTTAAACAGGGGAAGTTCAGGTTAAGTATAAGGAAGAAGTTCTTCACTGTGAAGGTGTGAAGCACTGGAACAGGTTGTCCAAAGGAGTGGTAAATGCATGTCAGCATTCAAGGCCAGGTTGGACAGAGCCCTGGGTGGCATGGTTTAGTGAGAGGCATCCCTGCTTATGGCAGGAGGGTTGGAACTAGATAATGTTAAGGTCCTTTCCAACCCTATCTGCTCTATGATTCTATGGTGGTAGTGGTCAACCATTAAGAGTTACAGGAGTACATAGCAATACCACTATCTCCTTTGGCTTCAGCACCACTGTCAAGATGGCTGCATTTATTCTTCTGGATGGAGTCCGTTGATGCAATAGCCCATGGAAGTATCCAGGATCTCTGATGCTGTAAGTAATGTTGATAGTAAGTCAATGATTATGTTTTCACTCAATGAAATGAGTGGTGCCTAAAAGACTAAGCAGTGGAAAGAAGAATACAGGACACTTCTCAACCCTTGGTGAGCTCATCCCTTCTGTCTCCTCCAGACAGAACTGTGCTGACTCTTTGATTGTTTTCTTTTGGCCTTTGCATCCTGTATTCTTCTCCCCAGCGTGACACAGATGCAAAACAAAAAATGAAGATATGTTCAGCCTGTTTCACAACTTTGTGTTGTTCTCCTGGGAGCTGGAAATAGAGAAATCATACCTCACCAAAGTGGGAAGAGCAGAAACTTGAAGTTCTCCCCCATTTCTAGCTTTTTATAAGTTAAGTTGCTAAGACTTGTGAGGACTTGGCCTCAGTAACACATTTCCTGCACTTCATAATGCAAGTGACTCTAGGTGATCCCACAGATATGTTTGGAACTGCTTAGACAAAAAAGTAGAACCATATGGTTGTAGGCATACCCAGAATTAGGCAGATTTTAAAGAGGATTTGAGCGGGATTTTGAGGACTTTAATTTCTCAATGTAGCTATTTACAGATTCGCAGAAAGCTGAGATCTGTTCAGCTAATATGCAGAAATCTGTAGGCCATGAAAGTTCCTCTGAAGGCCTGAAATGGAAGACTACAAACACCAAAGGTTTTGAGCAGCCAACAGCCTAGCACTGTAACATGAATGTTATTTACCAAGAGAGCTAGCTTGGTTTATATCACTTTGTTCATGGCTTTAGAGGCAACTGGACATCTAAATACCTTTAAGATTCTTGGCTTTTCATTTCATTGTAATAACACAGAAAAAAGGAAAACCCCAGGATCTTCAATTTATTTTAATAACAAGTTGAATGATTCATTCTCCTATATATAGCTTTAAAATATTATTCTCTTTGTTGCTGGCTACTACTGCAACTGTTTGTCTCTTCTAAGTACATTTTAACTGTATCTCAAAATTCATTCTAGAATGAAGTTGAACAATCTTTGGAGTAAGAGGAATACCAGCATTCAAGATACGGTTATTGCTGCAAGAGTTTTTTGAGAAATTAAAGAAAACTTATCCCAATTGGTAAAAATATATTAAGAAAAAGATCCTTCAGTACATTAAATACACTTTATTAAACAAAGTATTTTTGGTTAATTTTTTGCCAAATTATAGTGATATGAAATTACATGCAAAAAAGAGCTAACACAACTTTGTTATGTTGGTGTAAAGAAACCACAGTCCAGATAAGAGGAATTGGAAAATTGCATGCTACATCCCACATCCCACTTGTGTTCAGTGGCTGCTAGACTGCACAAGCAAAATCCATTTTACTGTAAGGAAAATAGAAAGTATGAGTATAAACATCATGCACAGAGACAAGAAACTCTTTTCTCAATCCCACTGACATCTTTTTTACTGTAAACCAATGGACTCCTCATGCCCCAAACCCCAGCCACGAATTCCCAGAATGAAAATGAAACCTGGTCTTCTCATAATTTTTCTGCAAGATACAGAAATAGTCTGTGCCAATATACACCCTTCTTCAAGAGTCTGGAACAGAAAATGAAGTTTACTGCCTCCATCTGCAGTTTCTGTCAGGAATACCATCAACAGTGGTCAAAACACCATTGACTGACTGTTTCATCCTCCTCTTGTTTGTAATGGCAGTGATGGACACAGTACTCAAAAACTGAGGTGTCATAGATCTGCTGAGAGACAAGACATTAAGGGAGCTGAAGAGATGAGGTATTAACAGGACAACAAGGCTAGATTCAAAAAGCTGTGTTTTAAAATAAAATGAAACAAAACAATTACCTATATAGAACTTATAGCAAAGCATTTGCCTCGTGATATGATCAATTATATGAAATATGGAAAGAAAAGCTTAGAACTCCTGTTTCCTAACTTACCTACTCAGAAAAAAGTCCTTAGCTACATGCAAGGTTTCAGTGTCCAGCTGTTTCCAGTGAAGCCTAGTCATGATTTTTAAGAGCAGATTCTCCTGAATGAACTTCCAATTTAGCAAAAGGAAATAACTTTGGACTAAGACCAAGTGCTGAGATTCCCAGGCTGAAAAGAGATCATATAAGTAAAAAATACATGATTGTAGAAGCAGAGTCACCACTTTAGCTATATTTTGCATTAATGAAAATTATGATCAGTGAAAGTTAGGTTTGAGAAAAATATGCAAGGAAAACCTATTTAAATCACTGGGAGAAAAGGAAGGAAAACCCAATAAGAATCATTTTTCTAAAAAGAAATGTAGTCTTTGGCTTGAATAGCCAGGGATGTGACCTTCAATGGCCTTCAAATGATGTGTTATTGGAGAGAGGTGATGCCTGGTTCCATCTTCCTATCTCCACAAAATAAATGAGTTATCATTGCATTTCACAAATAAAGGAATGTCTGAAATACTGCAAATAGTCTTTCAAGTGACATCTCACAGAAAAGATAGGAAATATCACTGACATAAAGAAAATAAATATTTAAAAATTATTTCTATGGACAAATGTGCAAGATAAAGCTCCAGAGATCACTGGACTGAAATATGACAAAGAGAAAACAGAGGTACTGGCGTGTACAAAGCAACCAGCTTAAAATCAGTGTATAGAGGTTACTATCAGTGACCTTCAAAAATAAAATGGAAATCTGATTCTAGATCAGTGGGGCACTCCTGGAGTGTTGATGCTATTTGGCATCCCTATTTCATAATTCCTCCCTGTAAACAAGGGAAACCTCAACTAGTTTTTGTTTTCCATAAAAGCAATGCTTAATACTTTCTTTTTGTCCTTTAATTTCTTTCTTTTTAATTTCTTCTCTGGTTTTGTTTGTTTGTTTTGTTACAAACTCTTGTAAGCACATAAATGATCAGGAAGTAAAATGCCAATGTGTACATTAAGATGAGAAAAGGTAAGACTGAGTCTCATTCATCTCTAGGTTGCTAGAAGCTGACCACGATGACAATGGTGATATCCCATCAAATGTGCTCTTTTGTTCAAAATGAGCACCATACTTTATTGATTCCCTGTGAAATTGCTCTGAGATGAATCAAAATACCAGCTGCCCCATTTATTGAGCTGTGAAATATTTCTATTCGCTGTGCAGCTGTGTGAACCTGAACTAATCTAAAGGGCAGATCATCTACAAAAGAGCTCAAAATAGTTTTATTGCAGGCAGTTTGCCTAAGTATTAAATATTCCTTGCTCATACGGGATTGTGAGGAAAGGCTTACAATGAGGGAAAAGCAATATTACTGAACTGAGCACAGATTGCTGCCTGTTTATTATATGTGCATAGAAATTACAGACGACTATTAAACACATCCCGTGTGAAGAAATCTCATAAGCAAATGTTATGTCATGGTGTTCACTACCTTGCATGCAGTAATTAGCATTGTGCAAAACCAGAAGACTGGGTGATGATTCAAGTCTTCCTGATACAACCATGTGTTTCTCTAGTGAGCATTATTTCTGCAAGAGGTCAGAAGGGAAAAGAATAGCCTGCTAGTTTGCTTTTTGACAGATGGTCAATGATAAAGCAGCATTTAAATCAGCCAACCAGCTTAAAGCTTTTATTTTAGTGCCAGCACATATGTATGTTGTTTGGGAATTATGCTCTAATTAACCTAAAGCATGTAGTATTGCTCTTTTACACACAATAGGAGGATTAAGTCAGTGTGGAAGATTTTACGGTCATGAAAATACCACTGGTAATAAAAATTCTAGAAAACATCTAGGAACACTCTAAGAGAGGGACTGAAATCTTTTTTCTTTGTAGCATTTTTTTTTCCTGCCATATTTTGGTTTTTTTTGACAGAAAATGCTTTCATCTCAGATGGTATATAGTTCAGCAAATTCTAAAACCACTTTTCTTTGGTGAATAGTTGAACTCAGCTGCAAACCTTGGGCCATATAGCTCCAAAGGAAGGAAAAGCCAGTGGGAAAGAAATTAATCCAGTTAAATCTTTAAAAGAAAATCTTAAAAGAAAAATGAACAATTTCAAAAAAGCTGAAATATTTGTAAGATAGCCTTACTAACACCACTTCGGGACATTTCAGTCATTTTAAAAAAAATCTGTCCATTTTTCTATTTGTTTACACATGAAATAGTGGTTAAAAGATGGCATTCAATTACATCCAGATTTTTGGGGACTTTAATAATTTCTGGGTAGAAAACTATTGACAGGATGTATTTTATTAATGAAGATGGAAAAGGGTGTGTGTGCATTCCTTGACATCTTCTTAGTACAACCCCAGGTCAAAACACTTTTGTGACTATCTGTAGCTCCTACCATCAGTCATTTCCACTCGGCAAGGCCATTCAGAAACACGAAGTAACTCTTGGCAATCTCTTGAGAGAGCAGAATGGATTGATAATGTACTTTGCAGACAAATTATAATGTTATGGAATATGAAATGGATTGCAGAAGAAAAGACTGGAGCTGCCTCTGGGATAGAAAGGAGTGGATAAATGCAGGATAGGATGAACAGGGAACAGGACAGAGCAATACTCATGGTCACTGGTCTGAGAAGAGGGTAAGGAATGCTGCTATTTGGGAGGAAAGAATGAGAGCAAGATGATCCAGCACATAAAACATTCGGCACTGGGGGGCTGATCACGTCTTAGTGGAACAAAGAGGATGACAGACCCTATAAGAGATGCCCCTACCACTGGAGAAAAGGAGAAGTTCAGAGACCTGAGCAGGATTTCAGCCCAGAGAAAAAAGAAGGTATAAGGGAAGGGAGTATGACAGAGCACCCAGACTTTCTCATAAGAGGGTCCTCTGCACAGTCAGAGAACAGCTAATAGGAAATAAGCACTAGCCCTGCCAGGAGGAAAATGCAGAGGGACAGAAGGATTGCAGATAGGACACAGTGATGAAATGGAGGAATATTATTTGTTTACAATAAACATATCTGACAATGGCTGATGAAATGTGTAATCTCCTTGGTGCTGCTGGTGCCCCATTCTTTTTTACTACCTAACTTTCACTGCTTCCCAAATGCAGCAATGCTTTCAGATGGGTGGGCAGAGGGGATTGTGAACAACCTGATGAATTGCTATCCAGGGGGATCTTGGTAAAGCTTTTCTGCAGCTCGGCTTAGTATAGGAATATTTCAATACTGATGTCTGGCTAGAAGCTGTTGTTAATATTAACAGTCCTGCAAGAAATGCGAGGTCTTAATGCACTTAAGTGAAAACATCATTTCTGCATAGCACTTCTAAAACAAGGATCAGTGTGATTTTGCTAAGAATGGCAAGCAGGGAAAACAAGTCATGGATATATTTAAATATGCATACATACAGGTGTTTCTTTGTTGGCATATTTCTTGGGGAAAAAGAAAATCCAAAACCCCACAGCAAAACTAAAAGTATTTAATCAAAAATGTCTGCAGGTAGGGCTGAATTTGTGATTGGGTAATAATCATGTGAAATCTGAGGATGTATTCAGAGAATGATTATGTAATGTTAAGTTGCAGAAGAAAAGATTTCTCATTATTGATATAATTGACTAGAATTTGTTTTAATCTCTGAAAATGATGATTAGATCAAAACACTTCTCAAGGCAAGGCTAAGGTTTCCATGGTATGTATTGTACAGGTATGGGACAATTCTCTGCCACAGAGTGCAACAGGATCGGCCCATATTCATATCAAACACATTTATATTGTTAAATGGGTCACATTCAAAATTAATTAAAATAACGCAATATTACAAGCTATATCCAGGAGTTTTTTTGGAGAATACTTATTGTCCCAGGTCAAAACCATACCTATTTAGTACTATATATAACACAACCCAGTGACCAGTCATGTTCCCTTGTAATATCCAATTTTCCCGTATGGATGCAGCACCTTTGTCTTCAGTGACAATCCAAAAAATACCAGAATCACCTATCAGATTCTCAGAAAAAAAACCTAAGAGTTGTCCTATAGAAACCTTTTCTCAGTGCATTTAACCATGTATTCTTATTTCAGTCTTAATTTAGAAAACATTTCTGTTAATGTTTAATATTTATCTTTGAGGAAATATAACTGTAACAATCATATGATTTGCTGGATTTAGTCATTCATTCATCTGCTGATAACTACATGGAATGGTATTTGTAGGCAACATCACCACTGTAGCATTTCAAAAGAAGGAAAAAAACCCTAAACATATTCTTGTAGTTTTCCTATAAAACAGTATCCTTGGAAAAAATATGACATATAAGTTATGATATCTAAAATATTTTCAATATTCTGTCTGTGAAACAAAGTGAATTGCAATAATAAATTCCATTTGCAATACAGACTTCCCTGAAAAAAATTTAGAAGGAGGGATGGAATGAACAAATGTGACAGAAAAACATGATTTACTTATCCCCAGAGTGCTAATTTCCTAGTTCATTTTCTGAGTGTATGTAGTAGTATGTATCAAGAATAAAGAAAAACAGAGCAGAAAGCTACTGAAAGGAAAAACTAACTACCTGAGGGAATATGAGTGAAATAGACCTTTTTTTTTTTTGGTAGTTTGGTAAATGGCACAAAGTATTTAGAGATGATTCAGAACTATACAAAAGTCAAAAAGCCACATGATGAGTTACAAAACCTCAGACAATGAACATGATTTTATAGCACAGGAATGCACAAACTGCATCGAAGAATAGGCTGGCAAATCCTGCCCGTTGACCAACTCTCCAAATAATAGGATCAGCGCCTGGGACACAGGAGCAGCTCATTCCAGGCAGCAGTGTCCCAGCTGTAATAACAACCATGGAACTGTTCCTTCATCAGTGCAGCAAATTCCTGAGGATAAAATTATTTCACCACCTGTGGAACCATGTACCAGGTAAATCCTGCAGGAATGCAGAAATACAACCAGCATCAACATTCGCATTTCCAGATTCAAAGCCAACCATGGCAGCAGAGGTGGGATGTGATAATGGAAGGGTGGGAGAGAACATCTTTTGTGTGCTGTGCAGGAGGCGCAAAGAGTTTAGTGTCTTGGTTTGTGGGAGTTGGACAAATGTGGGAGGGATGTGGATTATTGAAAATAGGGTCTGGGGGAGGTAAACTGTATGATATCAAGACAATAGTATGTTTCTATTCTATGATTCTATGTTTTCAGCTGGGGGAAATATAGCTGAGAACGGCAGGATGACTCATGGATGTGAATGGTGACAGACCTGGATGATACGAAAATTTGTAACACAATTTTTCCATGTTAACAATAGTCTTTTCTGGTAAGGAGAAACAGCATTCCTCTGTCACTGTACCTCAGAAATGGCTTTTAAACACTTTTCCCCACTTACAGGTTTGTGTGTTCTTCATTTGTTTTGCACTATCAGGGTTTTATTAAGCAAGACTCAGAGATTTCCTTTGAAATGTGTAGCAGTTGCATTTTCCCTATGCACACAGGCTTCTAATTTGCTGCAGCATGGAGCCTGATGTCCATTTAAGAATTATGTTTGGCAAAAATGAAGAAGGGAAAAAAATTGTAACTTTGGTTTCAAATGCATCTGTGCTTTGGAAGTACAAAGATTGATTTAATATGATCAGCTATTTTATGTTTATATATGGAAGGATATAAAATAGGTTTTAAGAGGAAAATCGTAAATGCCCTACTATTCAGTGCTTTTGATCTTTTAATTAATTGATCCCCTAATTATTGAAAAATATAGCAGAACAAATTGTAAACAGGTTAGTTTGGAGTATTATTTTGTAAGAATATTAGCATGCAGAATTCTGTGCATGTGGGAGAGCATTCCACAGTATTATGCAATGTATTGTTTTTCAAATACAACTCAGCTCTACAGATTACAGTTTTCTGGGTAACCAAGTACATATTTCGAGGTTGCTATTCTGTTGTAGAGTCAATATGTAGATTAAAGTCTTTGCCACTGTACATTAAGTCATGATAAAGTATAATGACACCAAAAGAATATCTTATAAAAATTGGGTTACGGACAAAGGGAAAGCCAGAGATAGGAACTTTGGTTTATGGCTCCAGCTCATGTTACATATTAAACATAATAGTTAAGTGCTATTCTTTTCAAATATATTTACAGAGACCCAGTTAAATGCATTGCATTTTATCTGTTTTTTCCTTAGGCAAAATACATCCTTCTACACATGAAATTTGTTTTGTTTCAATAAGATAACATTAATCCTTCTTAAATTCCTGTAAGATTATCCTTCAACAACTTTCTGTGAGATTATCCTCCCTTTCTCTTTAGTAAGTATATAAATCAGGGCCACATACAGGATAGGAGATATCAACACATAAGACATGTTAATGGCCTTTGTATCTGGTAGTAATTTCCCATGTTTACAGCTTTGTAACAGGAAAACATACAGCAGGGGAAAAACAGGGGAAATATGAGAAAATCTCCACAAGGTTTAGAAATTCCTTAGTAGAGACCTTAAAGAACAATAAGATGCAGCTACCAGAAGAGGAACTTCCCAGGAAGAAATGAATTGTGCATTGTGCTAAGGACGCTGACAGCTGGGTTCTGTTGCAAGTCTTCTGGTGCCATTTTTAGTGAAAATCCACTCCAGAAGCCGAGTTCTAAGAAAGATTGTTTTATTTTTTCTGTCATTCTTTGTAGAGTGACATGCCATTCAAGGAATTTTGCCCATTATAGAAAAAACACTAAAGGCATTGAAACCTGACACAAATTAAGATGAGCTGTTTTGATTGAAAATGGTTCACATCACAAACTCTTTTTTATTGTAAATAAACTGGTATTTTCACATTAAACAGAAAATCCATCTCATTTCTAGTGTAGTCTTGGTTCCATGATGAACAAAATGCACAAGTCTGAACACACTCATGTAAGAGGTGTCACTATGACTCACTCCACCATTGTAGAAAGAAAATATTTCTCTGAGCTGATTATGAAAAATCAAAACATGTGAGAGAAAAAAAAGAAAACATGAGAGAACTCATGGGGTCTGCAGTGAATCTTATGAGGTGGACTGTATATTTGCAGAATGTATATTTTAATAAATGCCATCAGCAACACCTCTTCTGATGTTGACCAAGACATCCCAAAAGTCAAAATCTTGTCAACTAGAAGGCAACACAGTCTGAGACACTTCAAATCCCCCTCCCTCACATCTGAAACTTATACCAAGATGATGAAAGATACATTTTTCTCCACTTCCAATGAACCAAGCTCAGTTAAAGGTCTGAGTTGATCCTTTCAGACCCTGCCAGTTGTCTGCCTCAGCCCAGCTGTGCAGCCCTCATACCCTCTTGCTGCCTCTCCTGCTTTTCCCATGAACAGCAGAATTGTTTTTACTAGCTGCATGCCAGACTTTGGAGAGCTGTCTGAACCCCTTTGCATATAGCAGACGTGGATTCAAAGCCCCTTCATGATTATTAGGGAGCTGGTGGTACATATATGCTTTGTGAATATATGCCATCTGCTACATAACTGCAGAAAGAGGGGTAAGTCTTCCTCCATTTAAAATAAATAAATAAATAAAGGAAACAAAAGATGCAGCTGTGATTACTTTTGAAGGAATCATTTCTGCCAGTATGTTTAACATGTTTCTGTTACTCCAGCCATAGTAAGCCCTAGCTGATGCTGTATTAGCTATATATATGTCTCTAGATACATGTGCCTAAGGAGTGATCCATGGCCCTAGACCACTCATCAAGTGATGCTCTCTTACACTCCTGGGACCAGCTCTCCCCAGAGCTGCTTGGTGGTATCCATGCTACAGAATTCCTGTTCATACTGTCCTGGTCTTTTCTGCTGGAGAACATGGGATGTAAAACTTTTCATTCATGCCAGAAAAACCTGCACATCATTATGTCAAAATACAGACTGCTTCTGAAAGAAGTGTTAGCAAAATACTGCTGTCCAATTTGGTCTCTCTTGAAACCATAGCATTACACTTGAAGCTTTGGGAATTCATTGCTTTCCCACTACCATTTAGGACTCACTCCTTCCTCTAACTCATCTACCAAAACAAGTAAACACCAGTTTTTCAGTTCCAGTCATTACTGTGATAAACCTGGAATGAGACTTCATTAGGAGATTTCAACAAGAAATTATCTGTCTAGCAGTAAGCTTCAACTAGTGAACTATAAATATTTTTCAAGGAAATATAGTGCATATTTCCCAATGGTCCTTCAGTTTCACTGTCTCTGTGAAAAGAAAACCAGTAAATTGCTGATACATTTTCCCTAGATAGCAGTAACTGTCACACTGATAAAGCATCATAAAATTAGTACCTGCTAAAAATGGCATGGTATCCAAATGGGTAATCACAGTGGGCCATCACTAAAACTCAACAAAGTCCCAGACTCGTGCCACCTGAATTCCTATCAGTGATTGTTGTTTTCAGGTTAATTTTTTGGGTAGAAAATCCATGAAGTTCAGGACAGTTGTCTACCTTAGAGCAGATAATGAGTTGTAAGAGAAAATTCTGTTACTTTAATAACCTTAAACTAAATGCACAAAGAAATTCTTATGGAAGTATTAGTTTAGTGCAGGATATGCTTCAGCTATTCGTCTGTTAATGTTGCTCTATAGAACCTGAGCTAAATGGCAGCATCTGACAATTAATGGTGGCAGTGATCTCACCTATGTTTCTTACACAGTTACCAGATAACACTGGAAATGTAGGTCACTGAAAATAATTCCAACCTCGCAGGTATTCATAGAAATTAATCCTGGACTACTTTAGCTCATTATATTTCAGAATATTAGTAAGAGGTTTATTAAAATTCTTGTTATTGAAATCTCTTTCCATGAGCATATGTTTGGAGGTTAACGATTTTTCCCTTTGGCTTTGTAGGAAATAGGTAGCTACATATTTAGTCCATTCTCATGAGTAATTGTTTGATCAGTTTTTATACATTCTCAGGCTCCACCATAATTTCTTTTCCTGTTTTGGGAGCAAGCTACTGAATAACTATGGCTGTGTAGGATCTAGATATACATTAGGTTGCAATGAGTTGTAGTTTATAAGTTTCACACTGACAGAATTCACAGCTCTGACAATAGCTTATTGAAATATTTTTCCAAAGTGGTCTACAAGTCCCTTACGTATGCCTCCTGCAAAGACATTTTAATACCTATGGAAATATCACCAAAGGAAAAACAGTGGGAGATAACTATTCTTTTAGCTAGCTGGTAAACTAAAATAGTGGTAAGTATATGTTCCAGATAAAACTGAAGATTTCCCCTAGAAAGATAAAATCAGTGACATACTGAATCTGTTACAACTGACTTCAGTGGTACAAGTTTAATTGTTTTAGATTCCCCTGCATGCCCAATGTCAGTAGTACCTTCTTATGATAGTGCTGCCCCACTGCCCAGCAGTAGAGTTCTAGGGACTTGTACATGAATTTTACAGTAGAGGAGAAATTAAGGACACTGTGTGAATAGACACACACACACACATCATAGCAGCCATAAAATGAAGACAACTGCAAACAACAGGAAGCCAGTCTCCCTCCCAGGGATAACGTCATTACACAGCACACAGTGTTCAGAGAAACTTAGTTTTGAGTACTTATTCAAATCTTAAAGGAAGAAAACTGCCCTCCTTCTTGGAAAGCACCTTTCCAAAGGTTGAGGTCTCATCTGGAGAGCCACTTAATGTAAAACAATGTCTTCCCAACCCTAAGGATTTACTTGCAGGCTATGTATAATAATACCACCAGCTGCCACCTGACAAACATAATTTGTTTACCTGCAAAGCAAGGTGGTGATAAACTTTTTACAAAGTCCTCATATTTGTAGATTCATGACCTTAATTTTGAGAATGGAACTCTTCGAGCCATGTTGAAGTAAACTGTCCTTTAACTTAATGTTTTAAGACAACTCCTGATTAAATTGTCACACACATATTCATAATGTATAAATCCACATATTTACACAATCCTCACCAAAAATAAAGTATCAAATTTCAACAACCTCATTAAAGTTTTTCAAATATATTACACTTTAGATGTTAGTTTCAGACTAAGAAAAGGAAAACATGGATTAGCTGGAATAAATGTCGGTATTTTCAGTAGTACTTAAATCACATTTTGAATGAAGAGATCTAGCTAGAAGAAACGTAAGAAATTTGCAGCAAAGTAATAAGTCTTAGATTTATAAAAACATAAGTATGTAAATATATCTTCTCTGATTCTTTACCAATTACAGAGAACTATAGCTCCGTATTTAATAATTCATAATCTTCATTACTCAATTTTACATTCCTTTCATGACAAATCTATAATGAGATTTTTCAATTAACTTTACACAGTTATGATCAAATTTTTAAACTTGGTACATAAAATTCTGGTTTTACACCCATATTCAGCAAAGCAAAACACATAAATGCTTGACTGAAATGTTTGTAATAACGCTGTACATGTCTTCATAATCTACAATCATTTCAACAGTCATGGCTTGAGTAATGCGTTACAGTTCCACCATAATTCTAATTGCAGAGGCACATATTCTGAAACACAAATATTAAATCTGCCAAAAAATGTGTGTCAGTCCTGAAAATATATATTTTACAAATCAGTCCTGACTGGAAAAATATAAATGTATTTCTATTTAGGAATGTGATTTGCTAAAATTGGGTAATATACTAATCTCCTTTTATTAAGGTCTAGTGGAGGGTGTCCCTGCCCATGGCAAGTCAGCTGGAACTAAATGGTCCAACCAAAACCATCCTATGTTTCCATGATTCTATGCTTCTATGATTCTGGGATTCTTTAATCTAGCTTATTCAACACAAATATCTTGGAGGGTATTTCACTAAAAGGCAACATACTGGCGAATGGAATTTCAACCCTCTTTAGTTAACACTGGTATTGTTAGTTCCAGAAGAAATCACAGAAGGATCTAGAGGCTGATTTGGCATATGCTGAAGCTTTGTCTTTATCAGTCTTGAACAAAACAGTTAAGAGCGAAGGCCTCCAGGCTCCACTGGTATGCCTGAGCAGATCTCTCTGATGAGATGCTCATAGAAATGCTACCGAAGTTTGCTTGCTAATACTAGCAATGAGGCACTTTTTCAGCTAGAGCATTTTATTGAAAAGAAATTTGGGGATTTACTTTTACCTTGATTTAAAGGGCTACCTGGAGTAGCACCAATCCTTGAAGATGCACAAAGTGCAGGGGCACAACCATTTCCTTCACCTGGCAAAGGACTCAAAGGGAGGAATGTTGCTCAACATCACTTCTACAGTGGTGGTTGAAATGCATTTTTCACACTTGGACCAACTTTTCCTTCCTTTCCTATACTGAAAAACGTGAATAAGTGCTCAGTAACATGCATTTATGGCCATATGACACTAATTCAAATTGTGGCATAGGAAGTTTAAAGTTCAGACCCAGGTAAGACAAGAAGGACCATTTGGCTGAGGAAGCTAAATTACTGTGGTATAGTTTTCAAAGCAGCATGATGCATTCAGACAGAATAATTCACTAGTGACTGTAAAGAAAGTGAGAAGACCTCTGTAACATCTCCAAAAATTCTTTTCACTGGCCATTCTTAAAAAAATTATAAATGACCAGACATCAACTTTACATGTTTTCTAATATGTGCTTTTTTCTGGGAATGTCTGCTTTCCAAGACATATCACAGTTACCTGGGTACACCCATACCAATACTTATGAATTATTTTGGAGGGTAAATTAATGATAGACACTTAACTAGGAGCCAACTAAGAAGAGCTATAACCCAGAGAAAAATGCTCACAATTCAATTTTATTTTAATAAATAAGTAGATTTCTGCAAGCCAAGTATATGATCAGATGGCCACAACTGTATCACAGTGTTTTTCATCACCAAAGTATCACATACATAAAAATTTCAGATATTTTTTCAACTGAATAAAGAATTTTTTTAAATGATATCTTCAAAGAAATAGAAACAGATTTTTTGATCTGAATAATATTTTCATAAATGTGCAATCTGTTTTGCTGATCACAGTCCACTATGGAATATGTGGAATAGTAGAACTGATGAGTTTTTTCGCCAAGGACATTTTTCAGTACTATTATTCTTAAAGCAATGTCCAAATATCAGAACAATAAAGAGCACACAGAATGAAAAATAAGCATTGTTGTAATATTTCCTAAACTTTTTTCCAGTCTCAAAGGGCTCTGGTTCTCCTTGGAGAATTGTAAAGTTGAAATTGAACTAGAGAGCAATTTCTGTTTTGTCCAAACAGACAAAATATGACTGACCACATGAGGAAAATGATAGGAAAAAGCTGCAAAATGAAGAAAAAAAAAAAAAAAAGGTCAATATTAAACAAGTGCAACTGAGTAATTAATCACTGGATTAAATACTGCCAAATTTTGTGTTAAATTAAATCCCACTTAATGGTTTTAAAACAAGATTAAAAGTGTTTCTGAGTTTTACAGACCAGTTCATCCACAGGGAGTTGAGCAATAGGGAGAAGCAACTTCCTATTCTCACCATTATTATTATTTTATTTTATTTCAAATATTGAACTGTTCTTACCTCAACCCACAAGTTTTTACCTTTTTTCCAAATCTCCTCCTTCTTCCAGTAGGGGTGGGTTGGGAGGTTGCGAGTGGCATTTACTTCCAGCGGGGGTAAACCCATAATAATATAATTGTGATCCTATGATGCATAAACATAGAATCATAGAGTAGTCAGGGTTGGAAAGGACCTTAAGATCATCTAGTTCCAACCACCGTGCGATGGGCAGGGACACCTCACACTAAACCATGTCACCCAAGGCTCTGTCCAACCTGGCCTTGAACACCACCAGGGATAAAGCATTCACAACTTCCCTGGGCAACCCATTCCAGTGCCTCACCACCCCTACAGTAAAGAATTTCTTCACTATATCCAATCTAAACTTCCCCTGTTTGAGTTTGAACCCATTACCCCTTGTCCTATCACTACAGTCCCTAATGAAG
>JAOEHX010055760.1:0-12459 GCA_025448015.1 Bolborhynchus lineola
TAACCATTTATTAACCTGGCCAGTCCTCCTCGCCTTTTTAAGGTCCTCCCCTGTATCCTGGAGAATTGAGGAGAAGACAATCTGAGCTCCAGAGCCCCTGACCACCTCTCCCAGAGCAATGTAGTCCTTCTTTATGTTCTCCAGGCTACTGCTATCTGTATCATTAGCACCCACATGGATCACTAGAAGCGGGTAATAGTCATTGGAACCGCCTATGTACGTAAGGACCTGGCCTAGCGTTTGCACAGTGGTGATAAAAATGCTGATCAGAACTTTAACTTTTCTCGATTCAAAAATCCTTCTATATATGCAATAACGTACAGATTTATTTATGCATGCCTGAAGTGTTAATTCATTATGTTGTCCTGTGAATTCTGCAACTACTTCAGTTTTGTACACGTTACCCTTATGTGCCAGGATTACAGAACCCACTGGATTACATTTTTGCCTGATTTGCCAAGAAGGATATAGGTTTTTTTTACTTTTGTATATTTTCCTTCTTGAAAAATAAAATCACATAAAACTTTTGAAGGTGATGACCGTGTCTTTCATATATAAAGAAATACAAATTGTTGTACTCTGTTTCTTTTGCTATGTAGTGACTTGATAAGAATATAGTTAATACTAGATGGATAAGAATGCCCAAGTTAGAGTACCAGGTTATTTCACAGAATATTGAAATTTATGCCATCATTCTTCTCTGTCTCAAAAGACAAAGATTTACAGGCTTTGAACAGTTCTGAAAGAACCAGGGATGGTGTGGGGTTTAGAAAATCTGTAATGAAACCCAGACTGGTTCAACTGAGGACTTAAAACTGGAAAACCACTTTTTTTTTTGACTAGTAAAACTTATGCTAAGCATTCTTCAGTGAGATGCAGTGACATGCTGAAAGACAAATCGGTTTTCTAGATGTATAAGTAATACAACTATATATTGTAATGAAAATTCAGGAGGTGTTTCCTATGAAGCATAGCACTAATATTTCAGGTATAATCAATACACAACTGATAAAATTGTTTTACAAGGAAAGGTTGGCACCATGGTAGCATGGATTCTTACAGGCTAATACTGCCTCTATCTGAAGATATATTGTTTTGTGGCAATGAAGTATTATAATAACCTTGTGTGCCTCTAAAGAGCTTCAACTGTAGCTCTCTGGAGTTATTCTTCAAACAATATTATTATTCTGTGTAAATATTTTTTATCCAAAGAACAGATACAATAAACAGAAACACAGGAATGAAATGACCATATTCAATGTTAACAGATGCATAGAAGGCAGGCTAATATATAAGTATGTAGATAGAAATAGAATGTTAAATAAGTAAAAATAATTGATTGCCAGGTGAGTTTCACATTGAAGTCCTTATCCAAAGCCCACTGGACTAACTAAAAGTGATCTGTAAGACCTCAGTTACTTTCAGTCAACCTTGGGCCTTTTACCCTCAACCATGAGAGGAAAAAGGCAGTACTGCCCTGAACTTCCATGAATTCAGTTTTCAGAATTTAGGTAGCTAATATCTGCAGTGCATTTAGCAGCTTTCTCTTGATCATAGTGTTGTGGGGCTTTATAGTTTCCTTTTCCATAAAAACTGCAACCTGTGGTTTCATCAGGATATTATCTGTACTATTTCATAATGTTTGTTTCATCAGGGCTTAGGAGGACTTAGCTTTTGTGGTGTTTGTTTACTGTCAGAACACGTTGCTCAATTTTTGCACTATATTTGGTCTGGGAATAGTGAGAGAGATAAAACAGTGAAAACTATGTGAGTTTGGGCTAGAAATTTAAGTTGGGAGCATAGTTATTATTAAAGGAGGTCTTAAAGGAGTTTTGAATTCTCAGAGGAAATGGAACTTCATGTTGTTCATTCAGTCAGGTTTTTTGACCATAGTCTCTTCTCCATTTAATGTTTCAGATATGTAACTTTCATTGGTATTAAGGGGAGTTTTGAATGTATATCCAAGAGACAGAACAATCTGATATTCAATAAAGTAAAAGAGAGATGATGAGAAAGATCAGATGAATAATATTTTTTTAACCTACATTAAAATTTTCTTTTGCAGAAAGAAGTTGTATTTATTTTACTTTCTTATTTACTTAATATTTAATTTATTTTACCATCTTTTACTTAACAAAAGTTAAAAAAATTACTTTTTAAAAAATGGACCAGAAAGGTGAATTAAAAAATTATATACTCTGTCTTACAAGGATGGTTTGAGAATTCCTAGGAAGCTTATGTGTTATTTTTTGTTTTTCTCCAAGTGTAAACTATGAAAACCTATTTTTCAGTTTTTCCTTTCTGATCCATCTGGATTTTTATACATAGGAAGAAGACATGCCATATGCATACAGTGCTTTGTTCCTTTCAAATATACAGCTCTTTCATTATCTGGGGAGTAAGTATAACCCAGTTAGTTTTTGTTGTGAGGAAGTACTGAACTGTACTAAAAGGCCTTATCTAGAAACTTTAGTGCCTGATATTCACTTAAAAGGATATTCACCTTCCCTTTTCTTCTTGGTGTATTATACCTTGTGTGCCAGTATGGAAATTGTTCTTTTGATTATGTCATTAATATATTTACAGAAGACTTGACCTTGCAGGCCTAAAGCACAAAAAGCTCACAGAAAAGTCAATAGGATGTTTGTTTGTGAAATGAGAATCTTGCTGAACTTTAGACTGTACTACTAATAAAACTTTACATCAGTCAAGTTGGTATTATGCATCAATATCATACCAACTACACCATATTGAATGCTCTTACGGAAATGCATTTTGAGCTCCAATGTTTACACAATGCAGAAGTGATGAATACATGGCTCCAATGGAAATGCCATTTTTTGGTGCCAGGTAGTTAGTTACCCAGGGACACTGAAGATGATTTCTTTGGTTGAGGAATTGGGCATGTCATTGAGCAGTGTTCTGGGTAGGATTCATTTCAATGGCATTTTATTAAATCTGCTAGTTTATGGATAACATGTGACTTCTGGTGGCAGTGACATATGACTTCTTACAGAATGCATGTCTGCTTGATGGACGTCAGATGGTCTCCAGGACCCTATTCTAGGGTCATGTCAAAACTTTGCATAAATTTGTATATGAATTTCATTTGCAATTTTTTTTCAGGGTCAGTTTCACTAAAGGGAAATCATTGAGGAAGATGCTTAACCTGCAGCTGCATGCTAGACATGCTGTACTTTTCATCACAGAAGTATTGGTTAAAAGCGTTGTTATTTATTGTCTTTTCCTGTCCTACTGAAAGGAGAGATTTCATTTCTTCTAAAGCTCTGTAACAGTTGCAGAGATAGATAGAAATTCCAAAATTGAAAGGGTAGGTCTGCTTTGCTTTTACTCTTCGCTGTTTGAATTGCTGTTGTCTGTGGCTAGCTAACAGGTGCTGTTTTCTGTCCTGGAATTGCTGTCTTTTTGATCATCCACAAGGCTACATCCCAATGGAAGCTGATGTAGATCCTAAATTCTTCAGCCTTTATAGCATTTCTCTTTTGAATTGATCAAATTAAATGCACGCACTTATTTTTAGATTATTTGCACATATGTTTCCCAGCATGATAGACAATGGTACAGGAGAGCTGGTTAGGCATCATGAACAATTTTGGAAGCATGAAGGTTATGTGCTTTGTAGAAAATAATGTTGCATAAGGGGTGTTTTTGAAAGTGTGCAATAGTAGGGGGTTTTCAGTTGAATTTGGTAGAGGTGACAAGTGTTGACATCTATAAAACTTGAGCTCATCTCTTTATCCACAAAGCAAACACAGCACAAGCACTAGCAACTTAATCTTCTTTGTGCCAATGTTTTTTGTCTTTTGTAATTTAATACCAATGCCCAGTGAGCAAATTTATACACAGCTTTAATTTTTGCTTAGTTACTGCCTTCATTTAAAGGTTTTTCAGGGTTGATTTTCAACTGTCAACAAGTCTTACATTAGCAGTGCTTTATTTCTGGACAAAATATTCAGTAAATTACTCTAAATAAGCACAACTACACTGAAACTCTATTCCTCTCTGTGCAGAACAAAGATACACAAATGTCTCCTGTACTAGAAGCAAGAAGCAATATAATCACAATAGCATGAAGCTCCTTTATATGTTAATTGACTCAGCTGAGAAAACACAACTGTGTAAGAAGTTATAACACCTAAATTGAGCTGTCTGTCTCTTCACTGAACCCAGAGTCTCATGTGACTTCTAAGAATCTTGTCATTTTTATGTTTAAGTGGAAAACAACAATTCTGGTAGCAGGACTGCCTGCAAAATCTTAATTAAGATTTCTTCTATATCCATTGCTTTCTTGTATACCAGTATTATGTAAACACAGAAAGAGAAAATGCATAGATGAATGTTATTTGGAACTAAAAATTTCTCAAACTTGCCTTAAAATATTTGCTGTTCAGAAAAAAGAATTAGAGATAATGGAGCTGTAATCTAATAAAGAAGACAGAAGTTAGTTTTGGGATGTGCTCTATCCTTTTGGAAAAGTCAGAAATTAGCCTTATGCACCATTAGGAGAGGATGTTGTGATTTGGTAGGGTTTGTTTGCCTATTTGTCTTGCTTTCCAGATTAAGTTATTTGTTCTAATGTTCACTAATGTCATTTTAGATGCACAAAAAAATCAGTAGCATATTCACTTGCTTTTCTCACAAGAAACCTCTATTGGGTTTAAAAAAACCCTCACCACTTCTTGGCAGTTGATGGTATGCAGCACTTTACATGTATATACCATCTTTTAGCCAGGGATTTCTTTCTTTCATTCTATGGGCATCTTTTATTTAAGAGCTGGAAACAGAGCAGTTATATACAAATGTCAAATGGCTCTGTAGAAGTTGCTTTTGGACCATCTATAATTTAATAGATTCTGTATGTGCTACTGCAGCATGAACTCAGTGTAATTCTGTTAGGCCTCAATAGAACTTTCTTTTGAGGCTCATGAAATTGTCTCAAACTATAGTGTATGTTTTGTGTATTTTACATGTATAAATATATATAGTATTATTAGACTGTTGACTGAAGTTTAGGCATGACTCAAGGCAGGTGCCAAAAGCTAATAATTGCAGATGCTCAAGTGTGGTGGTGTAGTTGTCACTGGTGAGCTACCAGTAAGAGAACTCAAAACAGCTTCACCATTTAGCCATGCTGAAAGGCCAGAGAAGATGTGGCTTTTCAAAACTGTTGCAGAGAGCCTGTGTCATCATCACAGGTCCTTGGGTTTTGAGATACTGAGATCCTCAGCCTGGAGAAGGCTCCAGGGAGACCTGGTAACAGCCTTCTAGTACCTAATGGAGGCCAAAAAAAAACTGGAGATAGCCTTTTTGCAAGGGCATGGAGGGAATAGGACAAGGGGGATGGCTTTAAACAGACAGAGGGTAGGTTTAGGTCAGATTTAAGGAAGAAATTCTTTACTGTGAGGGTGATGAGACACTGGCACAGCTTGCCCAGAGAAGCTGTGTCTGTCTCGTCCCTGGCAGTGTTCAAGGCCAGGCTGGATGGGCCTTTGAGCAACCTGGTCTAGTGGAAGGTGTCCCTGTCCATGGCAGGGGGCTTGGAACTAGGTGATCTTTAAAGTCTCTTCCAATCCGTTCTATGATTGGATTGGTAGAAAATATGCTTCGTATAATGTCAGATCAGCACTGTCGTTATACTCCGGCTATTCTTGTCTGCAGTGTCTATCACGATGTAAAGTGCAACAGTCTTAAGAAAGATGTGGAACCTACTCTAAACAACCATACAGCTAGACCCATTGTATAAATATGCTTAAAGTTAGCTTAACATTTGTCCTGGTTTAAGTCCAGTCAGCCATGCAGATTGCTCACTCACTCCCCCATCTTTCTTCCCCCCAGCTCCTGGGGGGATGGGGAGGAGAATCGAAAGAATGCAACTCCCACAGATAAGAGATAAGATCCCAGAGATAAGAACAGTTTAGTAACTAAGGTATAACACAAACCACTGCTGCTACCACCAAAAATAATAATGACAAGAGAAATACAAGGGAAAAGAATACAATCGCTCACCACATATACCCAGCCCGATCAAGCCTTGCACCCCCCGCTTCTGGGTCCCTGCCCTCCATTTTTACATCCTGGGCATGAGGTGCTGTGGTATGGGATACCTCTTTGGTCAGTTTGGGTCAGGTGTCCTGTCTCTGCTTCCTCCCAGTCTCCCCTCCTCCCTGGCAGAGCATGAGACTCAGAAAGTCCTTGGACAAACCAAAACATTCTGAGCAGTAACTGAAAACGTTCAAGGCTGGGTTGGAGGTAGCATTGGGTGTCATGGTTTAGTGAGAGGTGTCCCTGCCCATGGCAGGGGGGCTGGAGCTTGATGATCTTAAGGTCCTTTCCAACCCTAACTATTCTATGATTCTGTGAAAAAATTGGTGTTATCAGTGTTGTTCCCAGGCTGAAAGTCAAAAACACAGAGCTACACCAGCTACTAAGAAGGAGAAAAATGACTGCTACTGCTGAACCCAGGACAACATTTTATGTTATGAAGCCAAATTAATGGTCCAGATTCTAGCAAACTGGTACCATAAGGTATCAAAGATGCATCGTCTGCTTCAGTCTTCCCCTATTCAGCAATTCCCTCATAATTTTGTTTGTTAATGGTTTTGGTTCACCAAGAGGGCCCTGCAGTGCAGTACAACAATACCAAACTAGCCACTGCTTTAATGTGCTAATCTAACAAGCCTGGATAACAGCAGAGTTGAAGGTTTGACTTTATTTTTATGGAGAGTTACTGTCTGCTGTCACACTCTTTCCCCTGGCAGAGAAGAGAAATTCCTACCTTTTGATACTGTTCAATAGAAGGTTCTGTTCATGTGTGAAGTATTAATTAGCTGTTGTTATTCAGTTATTTTTAAAAATATTTCATGGTGTGTTAAATTAATAAGAATCTCACAACAGCCGCATCTATTCACCAGATGTGATGTAAGCACGAGTCTAGTGTTTTTAAAGAAGGGACAGTCATTTCTGGCTCTCCCCAGATATTTACTAAGTTCATTTAAATAAACTTGGGGTAACATAGGAAGTCTACTTAAAATCTTACAATCCTTTGAAAATATTTGTAATCCCATTCAGTATGTGAATAAAGTCCAACCAAAAGACACTTGCTGTTGTTCTACAAAATAAATCAAGTGTCTCCACTCTTGCTAGCATGCTGGGAGTTTCATTTCCCATGTAAAATGGATTTCTAGCCCATGACATGATTATAATTCTCATATAAATGGTTAGGTTTTATTGGGGAGATATTTCTCGTTTTGGAAAAATATTTTTCTTGGTGCTAAAATTATTGAGGTGGGAGGTTTGCAAGAGAGAGGCTTCAGTATCAGAACCCAAACTAGGCAAAGGGCTAAAAATGCATCTTAAGGACCATTAGTCAGAATAATTTGAACTGACAGTGGCCAGCATTGTTTTATATATGAAGTTCATAAAATAGCAGGTTGGTTTCTTTAGCTAGGAAAAGTACGTAAAGGGGTATGTTTTTGCTGCAGTTGCTAGGGAGCGGGTTATACTATACCTGTGAGATATAATGGGAGTCACGTGAAATACACTATGCTGATAATTTGTTTCAAAGTCGTGAGAGCTGAGTATTGCATTTACAGAGCACATCTCATTGTATAAAATAAAGTGAGATGGATGCTGTTAGTAATGTTAGGTGACAGAGCCACTGTGGTATACAAGATACAGTACACCTGTCAGTAGGCTGTCAAGAGCATATCATTCCTTCATGATTCATAAATTGGGCTATGATTAGGTGAGCAGAAAATTAATACGTTGGCAAGATAGAAGAGCAGACCAGATGAGAAGGAAAACTGGTACTGGGTCTGTTCAACAGATAGGGAATGAACAAGGATGTGAGAATCCCAGGTTGTGAATTCTTTTTAAGACAAGTTCACTGACCAGGAGTCTGTTTTGCCAGTAGTGTGTTGTTTAACAAAATTAGGATGCAGTAATCACAAAGGGATCTGACTGACCCTGCTCCAAATCGAGGTTGCCATTGCATTTGGGAAAACAGCTGCTTAGCTATGAAATGTCAACATCTTTAATAGAAACCTTTTTAACTGGTTGTAGAACTTCATAATTTTCTTCCAGAATCTGTCAGGTTGGAGTTGTTTTGTTGGAAACACAGCCTTAACATTTTGGTATCATTAAACCTGTAAATGTAATATGTAGATTACACAACCATATCACTAATTTCTTATTTTTGTAGCAGTAAGCATTTCCAAAAATTACCCCAGTATTGGGAAAGGTTTCATTTGAATGTTATATTTAAAATTTCACAAATACTGTTTTTCGTATTGAATCAATCCACTGATACTGTCCTGAAGCTTAAGTTGCTTGCTTCATTCCTTTGAGCACTGGTTCAATTTTTTCCCCACAAACTGTATGCAGAGATCTAGTGTGTTTTCCTCAGCAATTACTTCATTTGTTCAAAGTGAATTAGAAAGGTAGAAATGTTAGGAACTCTCGTTAATTATATGATTAAAGAACCCGGCGAGGACCGTGATGTTCAAATGAAAACAAAAGGTGTTTCTTGGCAGTTTTAGGCTGTGCTAGAATTCAGTTAAGACATTAATTGGGCTGTGAGGTTAACCTGCCACAAATGGTTTTGCAATCTCATGAAATGTTGTATGGCATATGTTTATAGCTTCAATCAATTTTATCTTTCCAGGCTCAGCCACCTCACCTTGAAGGATGTTTTTAATAAGCAGTCTTACTGTAAGCTGTCTGAAAACATGAGGTTATTTCTAACAGCAGCTGGAAACTCATTGGACTTAGCCTTCACAAAACTTTTTAAGCAGATTCTTGACTAATACATACTATCGAAATGCAGCTGAAGGTACTGAAGTTATGACTATGTACACTAGCCAAGGATTTTTCCACAAAAAACCTTCATAATCTGCTTTTGCAGATTACTGACTTTCCCAACCTTTTCTAAACGATCGAGGGTTTATTGTTTTTTTCTTTCTTCTCAACTTTTAGGCATTGGCTCTTCCTTTTAGTCTCCTTCCAACAGTTTCACTTCTCTAAGTTTTTCATAAAGGTCCAACATTTTTTTCCCCAAAGAGATCTTTCGTATTGAGGCAACATCTCAAATTGATTCCAAAGGCTCTGTTCACTGTTAAGAGTTTTTATGATTCCTTCTTTTGGATAAATTTGTTCTGTGTACATTGTACTGTGAAAAAGTTAATTTCAGAAATGCTCTTTAATAAATGAAATGCGCAAACCTTCTTCTGTAACTTTTTATATTTTTCTATAATTGATTTCTCTGTGGCTTCTAGTTTCATAAGTTTTAACGTGTGTTTTTCATTTAGCTATTTTGGTTTGCCTTTATGAATGAAGTGTGTCAATAAAGACCTAGACATTGTACTTGATGTTGTATATAGTTTTCTACTATCCCACCTTCATTCTACCTTATTTCTTAAATAGCATAACATTATTTCTGATATTAATAGGAAAAAGAATGTTTTATAAAGAAACAGCCTAACATCTGAAATCTTTTATTTTTTTTGGTTTGTCTCTTAAAATATGAAGTGCATTATTTCTATTCCTCCTTAACTCCTAGTTGAATTAACTGTTCAGACCTGGACAGTGAGTGTGGAAAACCCCAATGCAGAGTCAAATGCATTTACTTTCCTTGGTACAGTGAAAATCTTTATGGTTTTTTACAATATCTGCTGTTGCAAATCTTCCTAAGATATTTTCTTTCAGTTGGAATGGTTGGTACTTATAAGAAGATTGTTGTTTTATTACCAGTAATGATCCTAACACTCACATAAACTGTTTCTTAAAATCCTGGAAAAGTCTGTATAAAAGATAGCAAGGACTACGAGATACTTATGTATTCTTTCTGAAATGTTAGAGCTGCTGGAGCAGTAAGAGAAACATTACTTGTAGTTGATTTTGTAGTTCGGCTTTTTTTAAGTCTTATTTCCTCTGTTATTTAAAATGGGCAAACCCATCCCACTTGGATCTGTTAGCCATACAAACCAGGATTTGTCCTATTTTGCTGAAGTCCAGCTCTAATTTCTTAGCATCTTTTTGTGAAACTAGACAAAATTTTGTTATGTCTTGTTTAAAACAAACCCTTTCAATCTCAAAATGCCAGGTGAGTTGTCTGATGTTCCCAGAGGTCATGCTCAGTCTTTATAATGAAGTACGATTTTTCTTTTATGCCTCTGGAGGAGGATGTGATTTTTAGGTAAATATCTCTTCATGAAAGACATTTATAGCGGATTGCAGTCAATTGATACTCTGCTGGAGTTAGTCCTGGTGGTTATATTCACAGAAGTCCATTACAGCAACATAGTTTAATTTCTGAGACAGACAGTTAATATTGCAAAATGGATCATCTTTCAGGAAGCACATTTCATTTTAGAGCCACTCCATCTTTATTTGTATTTTTATATATAGTAGCATTTTATATTGTGTTGTTACTATTATAGTATTTTTTCTTACACACATCTGACTTAGGTGCCTTTGCATGAGGCAGTGTAAATGTAAAACAGGACAGCAGCTCCTTCTCCAAAGCACTTGAAATTTGCTGTTAATATCTGAGTCCACATTAGGTTTATGAATTATAGGCATCTCTGAATTTGTCATTCTTGCTGTCAAGAGGAAGCATGTTTAAAGGAAAGGAAATATCTTCTGGTAAGTGATATTTTTACAGAGCTTAGCTTGATGTATAATGGCTTGTTGACAGTCCACTGATTTCTCTCTACCTTGGAAGATCTCTTAGGTCAACTGAGAATTCAGGATTTCAGCACAGATACAAAATATGTAAAGCCAACATTATTAGTTATGTCTTGCAAGCAAATTATCTTTGCACTTCCAGTGTTTTTTTCATTTTTCAATACCACTTCAAGTTAATGGAGATGAAATATTCTCAAACATTACTAGTGGGAAAAGGATGTAACGAATAAGCACATTAGCAGTAACCTGTTTATATTATACAGTAGCTACCTATTAAGTTGATATTTGCATGTGCTAGTGAAGTGTTATTTATATTTTGTGGAGAGTGAAAAGCCTTATCTGTTTATCAAGCTTGCTTATGTGAGCCTGGCGTGGTGGAGGGAAGGTGTTTTTTGTTGTATGTGTTTGGGTTTTTATTTGGTGATTTTGGTGTGGTTTTTGGTGTGGTTTTTTGTTGTTTGTTTTGTTGTTGTTTTGTTTGGTTGGTTTTGGTTTTGTTTGGTTTTGGGTTTTTGGGGGGTTTTTTTGTTTTCTTTTTTTTAAATTGCACTTTGCACAAGATGGGGATTTTCGCACCCTACAGAGGAAAAGCATATAGTAATAGTAGTGCATTCTAATTTTACCATTCACTGTACTTATGAAATTTGTTGGAAAAAATATCAAGTAGGCTTTGACACTGGGCTCCTAAAGCACAGGGATTTACAGGAGGCAAAATGAACATTTGTGAAATCTTTCTTTCAAGAGCAGCAGTTCCCAAAAGTGTAGGCATTCATATATAAATCCTGAGCCCTCTCAGGGAAATGTTCAGGAATTTGAGGTGTGGCATAGGGAAAATACTTCAATACTGTTTCTTTTCCCTTAATCCATAAAAATATCTACAATATATAGCTTGTTGGCTGCAAGGGTTAACTGAACAATGAAACTGAACTGAAAACTTGGTTTGACAGCAATAGTCTCATAAGAAATAGCAGCCAAGTGTTGCCATAATGTAGTTATAACCTCTTTGTCAGAGCAAGGGCTGGTATTCTGTTTGGTTAGTTTATATTACATACATACAGTTCTTAAATGTACAAAGAGAACAATTTTCTGGCTAGTAGAGTAGTTCACAGCTGTAATTTCAAGGTGAAATTCTGACACCTTGGCTTTAATGCCATATCCGTATATTCTGTATTCTTAGTGCTACACTATTCCTGATGAACCTATGAAGTCCGAAATCAAAGTATGTTCTGGGCACAGACAGCAACAAACTGCGAACAAAATCACAAGGTATGTACAAGCACTGGTAGACATAGTCAAAATCTAAAAATAAAAATATATATGTAAAGAAAAAAATGCAGAAGCTTGGTTTTGTCTGAGTGTGCTACTGGGATAAGATTATGTACCTTTGTAGAAGCACACTGGCATTTAAGCTGACAGGATGTTTCATCATCTATCATGGGCATCAGGTTGATGAAAACAAAACAGGTTTTCAAGTGCTCATTTTATCTTTGTAATATACTCATAATCAGGATGTAATCTCATCTGTTATGGGCTAACCATACACACAAGAGTACTTCCTTTGTCAGTATTTTACTAAAGACATCTTTCTTACCCCAGTATATTATAACATTTGTATTCTTGCCCAGCAGAGAAGGACTTGGGGGTGCTGGTCAATGAGAAAATGAATATGAGCTGGATTCAGTGTGCTCTTGCAGCCCAGAAAGCCAACTGTATCCTGGGCTGCATCAAAAGGAGTGTGACCAGCAGGTCGAAGGA